>MNCI01007315.1:163550-208243 GCA_015680685.1 Gnetum montanum
GTTGACACCCGAACCTAAAATATATATATATATATATAAGAACATAATGAAATAATACACATGGCTTAGCTCACCCTCCTCTCGTTCACCCCTATGGTTTAAACTTAGAGTAAAAGATATACTAGCACATGCCCAAGACAATACATTGTCTAAATTTAAACATAACGGTAAAAGGAATAAACACAAAATAGCAAACTACCTTGTTGACATTGCTCACTGTTTATTGGCAGGAGCAAACACCATGGATAGCAAGTAACTATTCTTACCACTGTCTATCAATGGACCACACGGAACGATCACACGAGAAATCAACATGGAGTCCATTGACTTAGACTCAACCACACACGATACTTTTGTGGCATCAACCCAACAAACGCTAGATTGCTATGAAGGAATGACCAAAACTCTGGACTTAGAAGCTAATAACATCACCGAAGACCCCTTAACTGAAGTCCCCATTACCACGTCAAATGGCGAAGTTAAGATCCTGAAACTAAGTACATTATTGAGTCCACAACTTGCCAATGACATAACACAGGTGCTTAAAAATAACATGAAAGCATTCGCTTGGTCTTACACTAACATGCCTGGGTTAGACCCTTGAATAGTCCAGCACAACATCATACTTGATTCGAAGTTAAGACCAGTGAAACAAAAGGCATGTAAGGTCAAGCTTGAGGTAGCGTTGGCGGTTCACAATGAGATCACTAAACTTTATCAAGCTAGTTTCATTGAGGCTGTTGACTACGCTGACTGAGTATCCAACATGGTCATTGTCCCAAAGAAGAACGAAAGCATTCACATATGCATTGACTTCCGGGACCTCAACGTTGCAACCATAAAGGATGATTTTCCCCTACCTAGCATTGATCAACTTGTTGACTCAACCACTAGGCATGCCTTATTATCTTTTATGGATGGCTTTTCGGGATATAACCAGATTTGAATTAACCCTGAACATCAGCTCAGGATGACCTTTATGACACCATGGGGTACTTTTTGTTACACGATGATGTCATTTGGCCTCAAGAATGCCAGGACTACATATCAGAGAGCAATGACATTTATCTTTAGCGATATATCTTCAACTCGCTCAATGACTATGTAGATGACATCGTGGTCAAAACGAAAACATCATAGCAACACGTACAAGATCTTGACTTGGTACTAAAGCGTTGTTTAAAATATGAGCTAAGACTTAACCCAAAGAAATGTGTCTTTGGAGTCAAAACAAGAAAAATGCTTGGGTTCATAGTCTCGGAAGCAAGGATACGAGTAGACCCCGATAAGGTTAAGGCCATAACAAATTTAAAACCACCTAGCAACCTTACCGAACTTCGCAATCTACAAGGTAGATTACAATTCATTAGATGATTCATAGAGAAACTGATGGACAAGTTGAGCCCCATGCAGCATCTATTACGTAAGAATGTCCATTTTGAATGGACTCCATAGTGCCAAGAAGCCTTTGACAACATTAAAAAGACACTAGCTCGACTACCAACAGTTTATCCTCCACATAACAATAAACCGTTCTATATCTACCTTGCAACATGGGACACATTCATCATGGCTATGCTTTGTCAAAAACGTAATGATGGAACTGAAATCCCTGTCTATTACTTGAGTCACGCATTAGTAGCCTACGAACAATGTTACAGTGATGTGGAGAGGTCATGTTTAGCCCTCATCTTCTCTCTAAAGAAGTGGCGACATTATCTCTTTCAAAACCAAGTCAATATAATCTGTAAGGACAATGTGCTCAGAGCTATCACAAACAACATGTACGAATCAAGTAAGATAGCCCGATGGAAAGCAATGATTGCTGAGTTTGACCTGCGCTACATAGCCCAATCATCCATCAAAGGTCAAGCTATAGTAAATCAGATGACCGCATCACCAACACAGGATCAAGCAACGATTAATCTAGAGTTTCCAGAAGAAAATGTAAGCATAATAGACATAGTGCCTAATGACTACGATGCAATCCTGAACTTTGATGGAGCATCCACCTCTCGAGGAGGAACTGCTGCGGTGGTTATCACATATCCCTCCGAGGAGATCCGACCCTTTGCCTATCGTTTAAACTTTCCTAGTACTAACAATGTGGCAGAGTACGAAGGTTTCCTTAGAGGTCTCATCACAGCACTAGCTTCGGGAATCACACAGCTCATAGTTCGAGGCGATTCACAATTGGTCATTAACCAGGTCACAGAAGTATATGCATGTAAAGCTCTACACTTACAACATACTGTGACCTGACAAAACACCTGCTAAAACAATTTACAAACAAAGAGGTTCAACATGTTTCTCGAAACGACAATACCATCGCAGATGCACTAGCCACGTTAGCTCTAAACATCTCACCGGACATGTTTCATGCGTTACCAAGTTCCATCATGAGCTGCGACAAGCCCATAATTGACGCTCCCGATGAACTTCCCATAGCATCCGTTAGCACGACACATGCCGTAGAATGGTACGATGAAATAAAGGAGTACCTTCTACATGGTGAATCACCTCAACATCTAACGAATGCACAGAAGGACGCAGTGCAAAAACGCTCTCAGTAGTATACACTAGTAGAGGATACATTATGTCGTAGATCCTATGAGGGCATTTTGCTGGTATGCGTTAGTAGCACCGATGGTCAAACCGTCGTGGATCAAGTTCATGAGGGATTCTATGGAGGGCACATAGTGCCCAAAGCAATGGCAACCAAAATAAGATGTTTAGGGTACTATTGGCCACGCATGGAGTACAACTGTTTCTCCAAGGTCAAAACGTGCAATACGTGTCAAAAGCATGGTAATCTTATACATGTTCCACCCAATGAGTTGCATACGGCTCAAATCACATGGCCTTTCCAGAAATGGGGGTTAGACGTCATTGGACCAATAACTCCCCCATCTTCAGCAGGGCATATCTTCATCATAACCGTGACTGAATACTTCACGAAATGGGTAGAAGCTATTCCTCTTAGGAAGACCACATCGAAACAAGTATGCAACTTTATCCTTGAAAACATTGTGACCCGTTTTGGCATCCCAATGATCATCATTACTGACAACGGGCCACAATTCAGCAATGTTGAAACAAACACCTTTTGCAACAACCTAGGCATTAAACATTCATTCTTATCTCCATATTATCCTCAAAGCAACGGACAAGCAGAAGCCACAAATAAAACTGTCATCATGGTGCTCAAGAAAATGCTTCATCAGAGCAAACGAAGATGGCACGAGCAGCTAGCTTATGCGCTATGGGCATATAGAACAATGGTTCAGAAGATGTTTTACCTTTGAAGTTGCAGGTACCATCCTTGAGGATCACACTCTTCGGACTCCTTAATAAAGGTCAAAATAATGACTCACGCATTGTTAACTTGGATTCGGTGGAGGAGGAATGCACATGTGCATTAGATCAAATTGAGTGGTACCAGAAGCAACAACGACGATGCCATCAGCACAACATTCACAAGCGCCCAATCAAAGAAGGTGACCTTGTACTTAAGGCAGTCCGTGAACACCCGGACAAATTCTCAGCCAACTGGGAAGGGCCTTACTTGGTCACCAAAGTGTACAATAACGGAGCGTTCAAACTAGCAGACATGGATCATTTGTACCTCAAGCTATTCCATGTTTGAAGTCACTCAGGTATGCATTCGTCCTGGCATCATGACAGTAAACTGATACCACAGATTCATCCTGGCATCATGACGGTAAACCGATACCACAGAATGTCCTGGGCTATGACTTTAAAAAAACCTAGCACCACAAAACGTCCTGGCATCATGATGGTAAATCGACATCACAGAGCTCTGTCTGACATGACACTAAACTGTCACACTCATTCACTAGAGTCTACTAAGACTATAAACTAGCTTGCCTCTTCATAGTCCGCCACAACTATAAACTAGCATCGCACCATCTGCTACGACAATAAACTAGCAACGTCTAATGGGTTATGACGTAAAACTAACCCACGACAATCCTCTAAGACTATAAACTAACAAGATCATATCTGGCACATTCATCTGCTGCTGTAATTCATGACATTTCTTCATCAACGCCTGCCGCATCATTCATCACATTGGCTCTAACAAAACTATGGCTGCTCATTTTCTTTGCCTTACGTTTCACATGGTTTCTCCATTTGCATCAAGTGTTCGCTAACTCATTCACTTGTGGTTTTCTTGTCTTCTTGGAGTTGTGTTTGCAGGATGACACCCAGTGGTGCTCGTACACGAATACACTTCATCATGGTGACAAGGTGCCACATTGTTTCTGATGCACACAACCAGGTTAATTAATCTGTTCAAAAGTACATTCCCAATTCCCAATTCATTCTTCATTTCCCCAACATTCTCGTTCCCCTTCCTACCCGATTATAATTCCCAGATACATCAGTACACCCCAAAACTTTGAGCACACTGTTGCACGTTGCAACACTCTCAAACAGTCGCAACACACAACATGGCACATTAACATGAGTGCAAAATTGAAAGAAAGCTCTTTCCAAAAAGAAAAAAAAAAGAAAAAGCAAACGAAAAAGAAAAGAGCAAAGAGCAAAGAGCAAAATGAACCACAAGACCCTTGGCACTTCCCATACAAGCCCCAGGCGAGAAGGCAATTGTCTTGGAAAGAAATACTCATGTCTCAAACCATCATGTTTCACCTCACTACGTGGTTTTGGCTATCGAACGATGGGTTCCCTTAGACACTCCACAAGGATCCTGTTTCTCCAAAGAATGCATCACCTCATTGCGTGGCTTTGGTTGTGACAACGTGTTCTCTTAAACATGATACAAGAATCTCGTTCCTCCAAAGGACGTACTCCTCATGCCTTGGTTCCAAGTCTGCCAAATATTGGCCATCGACAAGGAACAACATGACTTGTTTTCACAAGATGAATACTCCTCTCCCACACTAGCACAATCCATTGATCAATTCCCAATTCCACAGTTGTAAACATCTCCTCAGGATATCATCTCAAAACTTCATTTCCCAATCCTAGGTACTTCTGAACACGGTGCGATGACATTTGGCCAAGTGCCAAAGGACAATGCTTGCTACCAGTTTTCTTATGGTGTTTTGTACTTCTTTATCAACGCCTCTCGGGTCAATTCCTCTAGGCGTCAACAAAGAGGAGCTAATGAAACACCACAAAAATTTTGACTAACACTTGTAGACAAAAATTGAGCTAAGTCATGTTGGTCCCTAGCATGACCAAGCTTGAAAGCCTCAAAAATAGCATCAAATGGAGCATAATTGAATAAGAAAGAGTTACTTGAGACCCACAAATGACTACACCAACATTGAGCATCAGGAATTTCATGTTTTAGGTTCAAAATACTTGGTTTTGACCAAGTATACTCTGGGCACACCTTGGTGTACGCTGGCCAACGTATAGCCCAGCGTATGGCAACTTTTGGGCCCCAAAAATGAGTCAAAACATACCAGAATTGAGTGTCTGGACCCCCCATGACCTTCCCCAAGGTCCCTAGTGGCTCCTGGCCTCCTAAAAATTCAATTTTGGGTCCTAAATAATGCAATTTCATGTGTATACGCTGGGCACACCTTGGTGTACGCTGGCCAGCGTATAGCCCAACGTATGGCAACTTTTGGGCCCCGAAAATGTGCCAAGACATGCCATAATTGAGCTTTTGGACCCCCCATGACCTTCCCCAAGGTCCCCAGTGGCTCCCTGCCTCTTGAAAATTCAATTTTGGGCCCTAAATGATGCATTTTTATGTGTGTACGCTGGGTACATCTTGCTGCACGCTAGCCAGCGTACAGCCCAGCGTACACCACCGAAAACGGCCCAAAACAGGCACCAAAGAGCAATATTTTCACCTAAAATTGACTCCTAGAGGTAGGGCAACTATTGGGCATCATCACAGGCACCTGAAAATCACGTTTTAACCTTGAAATGATGAATTTTTATGTGTGTATGCTGGGTACATCTTGCTGTACGCTGGCCAACGTACAACCCAGCGTACACCACAAAAAATGGTCCAAAACAGGCACCAAAGAGCAAGATTTTCACCTGAAATTGACTCCTGAGGGTAGGGCAACTATTGGGCATCATCTCAGGCACTTGAAAATCAAGTTCCGACCTCGAAATTATCCATTTACATGTGTGTACGCTGGGTACATTTTGGTGTACGCTGACCAGCGTATAGCCCAGCGTACACCACCAAAAATGGCCCAAAACAGGCACCAAAGAGTAAGATTTTCACCTGAAATCAACTCCTAGAGGTAGGGCATCTGTTGGGCATCATCTCAGGTACCTAAAAATCAAATTTTGGGCCCTAAATGATGCATTTTCATGTGTGTACACTGGGTACATTTTCATGTGTGTACACTGGGTACATTTTGGTGTACACTAACCAGCGTACAGCCCAGCATACGCCACTAAAACAGGCTCGAAACTGCATCAAAATGAAGTCAAAATCAGCACCCAAACACCCTGGAGGATTAGCAGCACTCAGGCACCAAGGGACAAGCACCAGCATACATAGTTAGACATCCAACATGTTAATTCATGAGGTGTACGCTAAGGTTGATGCTGAGCTTGTACGCTGAGGTTGATGCTGAGCCTGTACACTGAGGTTGATGCTGAGCCTGCACGCTGAGGTTGATGCTGAGCCTGTATGCTAAGGTTGATGCTGAGCCTATACACTAAGGTTGATGCCTAATCTCATACGTTGCACATTGTACAATTGTAACATATCCTGCACTCCGTCAACGCACCACCTATCTCCCGATCCGAATTTTTCTCACCTCACAGCCACTCATCTCCTTCCAAATTCGAATCTAACGTCCAAGATCTTATAAAAACCCTAATTTTTCACTAGATCAAGGTGGGGGGAAATTTTTACAAATGGACACAAAAATTGGAATCTAGGACACTTAGGAGATTTGGGCATCAACCTTCGTACGCTGGGCATGAGACTTGGACGCTGCACTTCCCTGCAATCCAAAACCTGCATTTTCCAGCACCCGTCATCACCCACCGGGGCTAAACATCTACCTTGTGATCAATCCACAACTATGTTCTGACTGGTGCACATTGTAATCATTTTTCAATACCAAACAATTTACATTTTGCCCAGATTTATTGCAGTTTTCTTTATTTCTCTAGTTTACGTTTACATTCCCATTTACGTTATTGTACCTGTTTACGTTACGGTTTACGTTTAATGTGCATCATTTACGTATAACCCAACACATTGCAAAGTGCATACGTTGGGGAAGTCCTCGTTTGATCCCCATGCAGACTATTCGAGGCACTCTGCCTTCGTCCATTCCAGCTTGCCCTCAAGCGAAGGTAGGGTCTTCTGTATTTCTTCTGAGGATCTCTCGGTGTTTGTTTCATTCCATCCTTGCACCAACAATTTTGGACGATACACTATGCATATCCCTCCATAGTGGCCCCCACAAGGACCCTCATGAGAATCTTGGAGAACGTGTAGTTAATCAGCATCAGGGACATACCAACAAATCAGGCCATTAGCACACACCTTATAAAGGTGTCCATTAATCTCCATGAAGGGTTCAGCCTAACGAAAAAACTATTATTTCTTCCAATGGTCCAAGTCTTGTGGCATCTCCTAAGTAAGAAGATAAGTGAGGAGCCATCATACCATGTAGACTTAGTGGGCACTCATTCATTTAGTATACCGACAAAGAGGAGTTCATTAGGAAATTGATCAAAGAGTGGGCTCTTCTCCTCTTTGTTTTTCCATTGTAACCAAGACAACTGATCAATGGCCATGTTCTCAGTTTCCTTTTCGTTTACCATTGTAAGATCAAACTCTTACACGATCACCAGCCACTGTATGACACAAGGGCTCACCATTGGCTTGTTCATGAGGAAGTAAATGGTACTATGATCAGTGTGCACAAATACTTTGTATCCAAGTAGATAGTGTCTAAATTTGTCCAAAGCATACACCACTACCATTATCTCTTTCTCTATTATGATGTAGTTAAGTTGTGCACCCATAATGCTTCAGCTTGTCCAATGTATATAATAAGAATATTTTTTATCATCCAACTACGTAAGTAAAGCTCCCAAGGCATAGTTTGATGCATCTATCATGATGTGAAATGAATTGGATCAATTAAGTGCTCATAGAATTGGAGTTTCTACAAGCTTCTCTTTGATTTACTGGAATTCTTTCTTGCATTTCTCGATCCATGCAAATAGAGCATCTTTCTTTGCTGGCTCAACTAATGGTTTAGCAATCTTAGAGAAATTCTCTATGAATTGCCAATAGTAGCTAGTGTGTCCAAGGAATGACTGAACATCTTTAATGATTTTTGGATGATGCATTATTCTATGGATGACCCTAATCATTTCAAGGTCCATCTCAATCCCTGCTTGTAAGATTCTATGCCCCAACACAATGCCCTCCTAGACTATCAAATGGGTCTTCTTCTAATTGAGTTAAAGATTGGTATCCACACACATTTTAAGTACCTTCTTAGTTTGATCTAGGACATGCTCAAATGTAGTACCATAGGTGGAAAAGTCATCCATGAAGACTTTCACCCTATTACCAATCAGATACAAAAAAAATACTCAAGACAAGGTGTTGAAATGTTGTAATGGCATTGCATAGACCAAAGGCATCTTTTTATATGCAAAATTCCCTTAGGGACTTGTGAATGTAATTTTGGCCTAATCCTCTAGCATTATCGAAATCTGGTTATAGCCACTATAACCATCTAGAAAGTTATGATAGTAATGTCGAAAGATAGTGTTCAACACCTGATCCACAAATGGTAATGAAAAATTAACTTTGTAGGTTGCCATGTTCAATAGCCTAAAATCAATACAAACCCACCACTTGCCACCTTTCTTTGGCACAATTACAAGAGGACTAACCGACTTACTATCCATGATTGGATAGATAAACCCCACCTTAAGGAGTTGTTCAACTTTTTCTTTCATGATTTGCTTCAATTTTGGATTCAACCACCACTATAGCTACCTCTTTGGCTTGATGGAAGGATTAGTATAGATGCAATGTCGGCATATTCTAGAATCAATTCCAATGAGTTTAGGATATGGCCAAGCAACGATTGTTGGCCATTTGTTAACCACATTTAGCAACTTCTCTTTCTATTCAGGAGCAAGATTGACATTGATAATTACTGGCTTGCCATTTTTCAAAAATGCGTACTCCATGCTAACAAGTAGATTTTTTAACTCTAAGGGTTCCTATTTAAAATTTTTAGGGATTTCCAATTCTTCCTAATAAGTATCATCAAGTTCATCATCAAAGAGTTGGTAATGAAATTACTCATGCTCATCCATGCCTTCAACATAAGCACATGTTAAGCTCTTAGCTATTTTCATAAAAAGTGTGTTACTTTTAGGATCAGCTATTAGTCATTGGGTGCCCTCTTGTTTTGTGGATGCTACATACAAGAACTTCTAGATTTTAGATTCATCTGCACACTATCTACATGCTTTGATTGATGTGCTTTTGATAGATCATAATTATTCCACATAGCTGCACCCTATATCGTTGTATGTGATGCAAGGAACTCTCTTCATCTCTGATGAGTGGCAAGATACCCTTACACTCAACCATACGAATACGAGCATTTTCACGCGTGATCCGGTCGAACTCCGCAGACGGACTAGTTGTGGCACCTAGACAGTTATCCTTAGGTCGCAGTTCACTGTCTTCCCACCTGGACTAGTATTATCTTTGTCACGTATGGTTTAGTCTAGAGTGAGGTGTATGATGTGGTTCCTAATCTAATGTTACTCCTGAAGGACATGGAAAGATAATATTAACTAAGCTAAGCTAGGAGAGAAAGGGTAAGAGAATCTAATCTAGCCTAAGTGCGATGAGCATCTGTTCCTTGATTATCCGTACACATCTTGGACTTTGCGCATGACTACCACTGGGATTACCAAGCGCAGATCCTAGGTATGCCACTGGGTTACCAAGTAGTCACACTTAAATGCTCGTAATCAAGTAGTACTCATTCCACAGTTTAACATGAGATAAGGGTGAGAGAGACTAATTAGGAAAGTAGTAAATAACAATTAAATAAATAAATAAATAAGGTGAATGTTGCAATGATAAAGTAATCTCGATCTTTATTTCTAGTCATGTGTGTGTCCAAGTACGTCACACTCAAATAAAGGATGCCGTACAATTACATTCACCACACTGTGGGCAGACACGGGAAAAAATAATCTATCTCTAGAGGGATCAACTGCCAGAGTTTTGCTACAATGTAACTCCTATATTGTAAACAAGGGAGAGTCGCTTCTTATTTATAGCCATTGCAGTGGACTACGATATCACATACACGATATCGTAGGGGACGACGCGATATCGCGTACACGATATCATGAGGGATGCGATATCGCGGTAGACGCGATATCGCATACGCGATATTGCAGCTCATGTGATATCATGTCCCATCATACCCCCATGACTGAATAAAAACTCGTCCCCGAGTTACAGTGATTACACAGTGGATAGGTATAGGATTATTAGACTATAAAATGGAATGATGCCACAGTATGGGAAGAAAACAAAACAAAGACACAATGCACCAAATGCGCTACAACTACAAAAATTTGGAACTCATGTACTTCCTAGTGGCAGTGGCTCCTCCATAGGTGCCTTCCCTTTGTCTTGTGCTCTAGGCTTTGAGGCTTGATGGCATTGAAGTATGGCCTAGAGCTTCTCCTCTTCGATCCAAGGGTCTTGTGCCATCCATGCTAATGTTCCAATGTTTGACGGAGTCAGCACCTCCCACAGACAGGGTAGTTGCGGGAACATTTGGTTGGCCTTGACATACCAAGCTGCGAACACCAATCGTTCCTCCTCATAGGCTATGCCTTTGTTCTTGTATTTGTGAAGGTCCATGAGCCGTTGAGCCAAGTCAGTTGAAACATCTTTCTATCCCTAGTAGCTAGCTTTTACCACCTCAGGTTTAGAATTTGCAACATCCAGTTTTTCCTATAGCTTCTTGCATTCTGCAAATTCTGCTTCGTATTTGATATGGGTGGTTGCTACCTGCTGCTCGAGCTCTGATCTCGAGCACCCTGCTGTTAACATGGCAAGGTTGGCATATCTGAGATTTGCCAACTCCATGTACTTTGTTAAGTCCTAAATCTATAGGTCTGGGTTCTTAACTACCGCTTGGTGGGTGAAAGCATATGTGTCCAATATGGCCCGCCAATCAGTGTGTTGAGCATTGATAGTGTTGATTTGGGCCTTGGCCATATGGATCTCCTTTTTAAGGATCTGTTTATACATCCCCACCTGGTCCCGGAAGTGCTCCTTCAGCTTTTCATGTCGTTTAGCCTCATTTTACCACGCGCTTATCTCAATTGCTGACTTTTGACGAATGGCGCGTACCTCCTCCATTAAGAGGGTTCAATTTTCTCTGGCTAAACGGCTTACGTCTTAGTTGACCTGGATGAATTGTTCTCGTAATTGATGAAAGTGTTCATCGAGAACATTCTTTTGCTTTTCTACAGTGGTCAACCGAAGGTTGTTGGTCACAAGTTGTTTATTTTCTTCTTGCAAGGCCTTGAGTGTCTTACGATGCGCATGAGTTTGCGCTTATGCTGCGGAGGCATCCCAAATAGCATTCTCCTTTTCATCCACCACCTTCTTATTCTTTTCGATTAATTTTGTTAGTTTCTCCATTCTAAAATTTTCTAACTGGTCTGCGAGAACAAATTGCTAAGGATCCTGCTGTGCTTCTTGTAAGGCCACGAGCTACTCTTGTAGTTTCTACACTTCAACTTCAGCATGCTCTACCCTTACTTCTATTAAGACTAGCTTCCCCTTTGTGGATATGAGGTCTAATTGAATTGTTGTTACATCCTGAGGGATGTCAAATAGGGACGTCATTACTTGCCCTGTTTGAAGCAATCTATCAAGCGCATCCTCATGTTCCATAGGAGTCATTAAGGTTTCAGCTAAGGTTTGAGCATCCCGTGCTCCTGAGAGATCTATCGATGGCACAACAAGTACGTTGAAGGATTCTTTGATGTGGTTTGCGACCACATCTGCAGCTCCCATGGCATTCTGGTGTTGCATGACCACCACAGTGGCCCCTTCACTAGTCTCTAACTACACCTGGAAAGATGTCACATTTCTTGAGATCTGTTGTGACCATCTACTTTCCCATCCTCCTATGTGAATGGATACTTCAACCCTTGTGTGATCCAATAAAATAGTAGGCTATCTGGCATCATCGATGATGCAGAAGAGGTTTGCATCATCACGACTTCCCCAACTGACCATCTCAGCAATGGCCCTAAGATGGTTCATCGACGGTCTGTAGTCTTGAGGTAGTGGCGGCTAATCCTGGCCTGTGTTAGGCCCTGCTTCTTGTTGTTGGTTGGGACTCATGGCTGGAGGTTAACTGGGTCTAGCCATATGTTCTTCTTCTTAATTTGGTCCCAGCTCTTCACCAGTGCTTTTTCTTGGAGCTTGTGCCTTTAGCAATTCAACGTATGAAGCAGTTTGGGCTTTTCGGAGGATGTCATTGGTGTATCCCCAAATACCAGCATGTCGACAAAGCTTTTTGATAAGACAGGGGAAAGGCAGTGCCATCTTCCCTGTCTTTCATTCTTCAAACTGCCTCAGGATCTCCGTCAAATATAGATGGGGTAGGTTAGCATTAATCTTTCCCATCAACATTGTACATCCTCTAGCCACATACGTTGATATTCTTTTGAGGCCCTTTGTGGGGAAGAGGTGATATGTTCCAATTTTGAAGTAAAGCCTCTCTTCCGTTGTCAACTCACCAAATGCTTTATCTCTACCATAAGCCTTCTTCAACCAATCCTTTCGCACATTGGAGTCTGAACGGGTGGATAACCGAGCAACCTGGGGCCCTGTATTTGGAAGATCTAACACTTCCAAAATGGCTTGCGCAAAGAAGTCAATTGTCACACCACAAATATTAACAATGGTTCCTTGCTCCCTATTGTGCCAAAATTGGTATGTCTCTCCTAGGTACCAAGCACCACTTTCAGAGAGGATAGGCCAAAATGGGGATCCTTTGAGGTGATCCCTAACGGCCTCAGGAGCAAACTCTGCAAATGATTCAAAGTTCAATTCCACAATCACCACAGTGAATGTGGACTTCTCATGGATGGCCTAAACATAATCTTGGGGCAACGTGAGTTGTTGTCCCGGTTCAGGCGTTGTAGCAGCTCCTCCTTCTGCCTGCCCAGACTGTCCAATAGGAGGTTCATCTTGATGAATGCTGAATGATTGCTCCTCCTATTCTGCATGTTGTCAAGTAGGTTTTTTCTTCCTCTCCGAGCTCGTTTGCTTCCACCTTGGGTAGGACCTTCCTGTTGTCCATGTTTCGGGGCCATCTGCAATCACACGGGCCCAGCGTTAGTAAGGTTTTTTTTTTGAAGTTAAGTTATACCTTATTGCTTGCCTTAATTAATGATCTTATGTTATCACGTGTGATAGTGCGTGAAAGTTTGTAATAATGAGTCCTATGACTTAGGTGGTTTCCATTTTAGTCTCCCCGTATACCTAAGGGTTAAATGATTTTTAGGCACAATTATTCTAAGTGTTAGAGTTAATTACCCTAGTTGATGTCCTTTGGCCAATGATAAATTTCAAAAAATTTAGGCACTTTTTGGCAAGTATCCCTCCCCCACGACTAAATTGAACACTCCGGGTTCAAGCAGGTTCAAACGGAATTAAAATCAGAGTACCAGCGAGCGAGATATAGTGAGAAAAGCAAGGGTCACTCAATCGCAAGTCATAGAGAAAAATTTCAAAAACTCCCCTTGTGTAAATGGAAAAAAGACACTAAGTGTTGCGGGGGGTGTCCTATTTATAGGCGGCGAGGACATGATATCGCGTATGATACATCGTGTACGCGATATCTCATCCCTAGTGATGTGAGGCACAACACAAGACCGAAGTTTTAAAAGATTTTCTTAAAATTAACATTGGAAATTGAGGACATTGGCTATGATCAAAGGTTCTAGGGCAATTTCATTAAGTCCAAAGACATAATTAATGATGACGGTGTGGATTTTACCAATAAAACCTTGGGTGGTAAGAAAAAGGGTATGTAATGGTACATTGGAACGTTGAAATTTAGAGGGATTATTGTAAGGAAAGAAAATTATTGAGAAATTATGCTGAGGGTAAGAAATGGTGTGTGTGAGCGATGTCGTAAGTGGGAATTACAAAAGATTACACAAGTGGGCCCTCCCCAAAGCAGGTTCTAACCTATAATGCCCTTGTGTAACCACACTTAAAGTGTCCGTGGGCACTAGAAGGGTTAAATGTAATCCGCACTAACTCCACAAAACACACACATGTAAATATCACCGGAATGAGATGAAAATTCTATGCTACACGGGACACGAGCTACAATTACACGAACAGTGAGATGAGACAAACTATAGATCATGATTAAGGGATTGTAGAAATCGGGACATGAGGTAACTGACCCAGGGCACAGTGAATCCTGCATGAAGAGCATGATTAAGGTGTCATTACCCCATCGTTCCAAGATCAAGACCAAGTCCATCCTTCTAATCAGTGACATCGCATTGTTTCATCCCATGATGAGCGATTATGAGAGTACCATAACAACAAGGTGTACGATCACTTGGCGTTTTATGCAAGGGAGGAGTGATTTTTGTTTTGTGGCACTTTACTTTTTCATTTTCTCCTTCTCTTTTTTTTTTTTTTTTTTGAAACCTGAACCCAGAGAAGTCGCTAACCTTCAGGCATGGGTGCATGTCTTTCCAGTGGGACCCCCTAGAACAACGTTTGATTTTTTAGTGCCTTTTTTATTACTCTTACTCCCATTTTTCTTAAGATCTACAAGGATCTTAGTATGACCACATTGCATGATAACTTCCACAGAGGTCACCAAAGAGAATCTACAAGTCCTCGTGATGTCACACCGTAATCATTCCCTCTTGGTCCATCCTTCTTCATTCTGGGTACAACAAACACAAAATTTATTTTCAGTTTTAAGAATTTCAAGAATATCATTGTACCCTCAAACAGAACCTCTTTATTCATAGAGTGGATGAGTGGGTGTAATGGGCTCACTGTCTAAATAATTGATCACTCGAGACTCGATAACATAGAACACAACTCAACCAACAATCCATATGAGTGTTTTATTCGTAGATGAGATTACTTACAAAAACGTAAAAAGACAAAAACACAAAAACATAAAACAAAAAGTTGAAAAATGAAAAACTAGAAAACAAAAATTGAAAAATTAAAGAAAAATAAAAAGTTATTAATCCTACTTGTTATTGACATGGGGGATATCCCCCATAACTAATCGGTTGAGTATGGCAAGGATTAATAAATGAAGGGTGAGGATCCTTGCATGTTGGAAATATTGGAACTGGTCCATACTTACCCCATTGGGGTTCACACACTTGATTATAATAAGCATAGTGGGGCACTTTATACGATGTAGTTCCCAGATAACGAGTTGACCCACTATGATGTTTGAGACCGTTAGATGGTATGCAAGGATCGGGTTGTCGCTCTCCATGTCTATGTTCATTAGGCCATATGATTGTTGGAGTGTGAGTTGGTGGCCCTGATGAAGTTACATGAGGCATTGGGTTCGAAGGTAAGGGTGCACCATAGTGTGGGAATTTTGCTACGTTGGAAGATGCAGTGGCCTCGGAATTGTGTTGTCCCTTATTACAGTCGTGTTTAAAGGAAGGACGCTTTTGATGTTGAGGAGGCTTTTCACTACTATTAGTAGCAGTAGCACAAGTATCATTCATGGGTTGTTGCTAGGGTGTGGACACCTTAGGAACAATTGGTGGCACTGTGGAAGGAGGGAAAGGATGAGAATGTTGAAAATTAGGAGGAGTATAAGGTGCACAAGGTGGTGGTTGTGTTGGAGGCATGGGTTGATAGTATTGAGGAGAATGGTACAGTGGTGAGATAGAGTATGTTGGGCCAGTTGGAGAAACAGGATGTTGAACAAGATAAGCGTTTGGATTCGGATGATATGAAGGGTGTCTCCAGTATAAGGGTGGATTCCCCCATGANACGTGTTTCCCCAATGCTCATGTAAGTGTAACAATATTGGGCATTGGCCCTTGGGGTGATCATACAGGCATATATTGCATTCATACGTATGATTGGCAGTTGAGCTCTTATTTTCCTTATCCCTTCTTTCTGATTGTCTACTATTTCATCCTACTTCTTGTGTTGTCAGAACTCTATCTTCAATGATATCGATAAATTCTCCACACTTTTGATACGTCCATTCCAACATCTTATTGATCTTTGCCTCGGCTTCTTCTAATGTTTTTTGTATTGGCAAAGATGATGTTTCCACCTTGAGATTGGTTGATTTCTCCTTTTTATGATCATGGACCTTTGTTAGGTTGAAATTTTGGTCCCGTTGATGTTTTTCAACACTCTCCCATCTAGCTAATTTTCCTTCTTCTTTTGCTACCCACTTAACAAGGTCTTGGATTTGACGGGTTCATAGTTCGTATAGTTGACCTTGGGCATACATTCCTAAGGCCTCTCTGGTTTCATTACATAGCCCATCAATGATATGATACATTAGCCTTTCCTTAGAAAACCCATGGCCTGGACAGTTGTTTAATAGTGCATAATATCTTTCTAAGGCCATGTCCAAGGGTTCATGTTGTGCTTGTTTCCATCCTTGGATTTGGTTCCTCAAGGCTAAGACTCTTGCATAGGTTTGATATTTTTCGTTAAAAACTTCTACCATTGTTGACCAACGTCAGATTAAATTTGGTTTTAACGATCTATACCATGCTTTTGCTTGGTCAACAAGTGTCATGGGAAAGAGCTTAAGTTTTTGCCAACCGTTATCAATGTTGTTCCATGCGTAGGCATTGTAGAAGGCTTGTAAATGTTGATGCAGATCTAAGTCATAGCCTATTGAAAATTTAGGAAAGTTGTTTAAATCGAGCCTAGGTAGATGGCTCTCTTTATGATGCCTACGTGAGATTCAAATGGCCTCTTGTAATTACGTTAAGTTTGTAGTGGCCAATGGGGGTTCATCGTCATCGGGTAAGTTATGCTTTCATGCATTGTGATGATGTTGCTTCTGTTCATGTTTATAAGAAACTCCCACTTCAGGTTGTATACTCCAATCTTCATCGTCATATAGTTCGTTGGTTCTCCAATGAACTTCCTCACTAGGTGTGGCATTATTATTGTCTTGTAGGAGAGGCATTGTTGTGTGTGAATTTATGTGACTTTTTATAATTACTTCTTTCTAAGAGATATATCGTTAAGTCCTATATAGCGACCTTNGTTTAGTCTAGAGTGAGGTGTATGATGTGGTTCCTAATCTAATGCTACTCCTGAAGGACATGGAAAGATAATATTAACTAAGCTAAGCTAGGAGAGAAAGGGTAAGAGAATCTAATCTAGCCTAAGTGCGATGAGCATTCGTTCCTTGATTATCTGTACACATCTTGGACTTTGTGCATGACTACCACTAGAATTACCAAGCGCAGATCCTAGGTACGCCACTGGGTTACCAAGTAGTCACACTTAAATGCTCGTAATCAAGTCGTACTCATTCTACAGTTTAACATGAGATAAGGGTGAGAGAGACTAATTAGGAAAGTAGTAAATAACAATTAACTAAATAAATAAACAAAGTGAATGCTGCAATGATGAAGTAATCTTGATCTTTATTTCTGGTCATGTGCGTGTCCAAGTACATCACACTCGAATAAAGGATGTCGTACAATTACATTCATCACACTGCGGGTAGACACGGGAAAAAATAATCTATCTCTGGAGGGATCAAACTGCTATAGTTTCGCTACAATCTAACTCCTATATTGTAAACAAGGAAGAGCCTCTTCTTATTTATAGAAATTGCGGCAGACTGCAATATCGCAGGGGATGACGCGATATTGCGTACGCGATATCACGGGGGATGCAATATTATGGCTCATGTGATATCGCGTCCCATTAGTCTTGATCTTTTTGAATGCATTTTTTTAAAAAAATAGGGAAAGATCTCTAATGTTCATTTGTGCATCAATAGTGATCAACCAAACCCTTCCCATAATGATTGGGAAATCTCCCTTATAGTTATCAACCTTGATCACTAAGAAATCGGCAAGATAGGATCACCCATATATAGTGGTCACAATGACATCCACTAATTTCAAGGGAATAATGATGGATTGATCTACTAGTTCTAAATAAATGTTGCTCTTCTTAAGAGGAGGTAGGTTCTAAGCTATGTACATTTTGTGAGAAATCAAATTAACACTAAAACTTGAATTAAGAAGAGCTTTACATGGCTCATTTCTAGCAATCTGCAAGTAGATGAGGGGACTTCCAAGATCAACTCTTTTTTTAGGAAGGTTGCCAGCCTTGATCCAATTAGATACAATGTGGATTAACATGATTGTGTGAATCTTGGAAGGCATTTGGTTTGAAGGGTTCTCAAAAGAAATAGATGCAAAGAATGAAGGAGACACAGGACAACCAGTCGCATGAGTCGATGAGGGCTTTGTAGGGCTATTGGTTTGGAAGAATGATCTTTTTATGAGTCTAGGCTTCAAACCACTTAACAAAGGAACTAGTTCTAAGTTAACGGCCCTAGTATCATTACATTGCTATGGCTACACAGAAATCTCGCCCTGCATGGATGCAGCATACAGTAATTGGGTTGAAGAAGGAGGGACATGTGCTAAAGGATGAGGAGGGTGATAAGGGTATGGAAACTTCCCTCTAGGAGAT
This sequence comes from Gnetum montanum, assembly GCA_015680685.1. Taxonomy (NCBI): domain Eukaryota; kingdom Viridiplantae; phylum Streptophyta; class Gnetopsida; order Gnetales; family Gnetaceae; genus Gnetum; species Gnetum montanum. The sequence goes on from MNCI01007315.1 coordinate 182,323, forward strand.
GGAGAATGAGCTCTCTAGCACTCTGGAGGGTAGTAGTGATGCTAAAAAGAAGCATGATTGGAAAAGTCACACGGAGACATGGATTGCTGAATATAGTACCCATATGGATCTGGCTACCTATAAGGGTATTGTTGCCTCAATGGTGGCATCCCCCATGACTGTCAATGCTACCATTGATGATACTACACACATGGTTGTGGTGGACCTCTACTTGGATAATAAGCTTGTTGTTGGTGGAATTACCTTAGATTGCCTTAAGGATAAGGCAAACTTCTAGGTTCTTACCTTCTTGCTAGCCTAAGATTTAGAGTGTACATCCTAGACTCTTGCAAGTATCACATAATAGGGCAACATCCCTTAGGATGTTCATATTGGAAGATGTGACACCCACCATCGTCATCTGATTTTAACTCTACAACCTCTTCTACTATAGTAGCCTTGCCCTTACCCTTTTGGTAGGCACATTTAGCTTCCCTTCTTATCCTATGATCATGATCACTTCTTTGTTGTTTGGATTCTTCTGTAATTTTAAAGCAGTTTGGAATTTTTCATCCAAAGATTCCCATATTTTTTCCACCTTGGCCAAAATCTAGGAAACATGTTTTTAAATTGGCAAGGTTTTTTTCTACACCACTTCATCAAGTGATGCCTCCCCCTCACTATCATAGAATTGAACCTTTATTTTTCTAATGGAAGGATCCCAGTTATATTCCTTAGCACTTTCCCATTTTCTCAATTCTCCTTCTTCTTTTGCAACCTGCTCAATTAGCCTTTGGATTTAATAGACTCTAAGTTTTGACAATCTTTCTTAGGCATAGACCCCAAGAGTTCTTCTCATTTCTAATCAGATCCCATCTATGAGAACACGAAGCTGCTTCCATTGAGAATAACCATGGCCAAGACATTTGTATAAAAGGGAATAATACTTGTCCTTGGCTGTGTCCAAGGGTTCATATGTTACTTGTCACTAGCTTTGGATTTTCTTTCTTAGATTGGACACTCTGGAGTACACCTGATATTTGTTATTAAATAACTTAAGCATCGTACTCCATCTACGAATTGATTTTGGTTCCAAGGAGCAGTACCAACATTCTACTTCTTTTGTGAGTGTCCTAGGAAATAGCATAAGTGTTTAGTAATAATTTTTGATGTTTTGTAAGGCATGAGCATCATGGAAGGCTTGAAGATAGATCTATGGATCTAAGTTATATCCCCCTTAAATCTGGGGATATTGTTCATATCCAACCTCTTGATTCTACTATCTTTCACATGCCTGGTTGGAATTCTAACTACCTCTATGATGTTTAGCAGGCTTCAAGTTACAAGTAAAGGCTCATCATCATCATGATTTGGATGATGCCTACGATGTCCTCTATTACCCCTTCATTTATGGCACGGCCTACAATCATTATTGTCCCACCATTCACCTCCATCATGGTTTCGTCCTCCATGGTTTTAATCAAATTCAGAGGAGGAAGAAGAAGATGCAAATGAAGAGGATGAAGAAAGAGAAGGACTACCACAACCATGGTATTTTCCATCTCCTCGCTACTTGTCATGGCAACAATCATCAAGTTTATTATCATCATGATGCTTTCCCGAGCCCCTACCTTGACTTCCACTTTTGCCTAAACCAGGATTATTAATAGTGGATTGTAAGTTTAGGTTCAAGTCCTCTTTATCAAAGTTAAGGGGTGAAGAATCTTCATGTTGAGAACCCCTATAGGGAGGATCCTAATTGTCTTTTTAGTTCATTAGGAACAAGGGGTTAGTGAACTGTCTTTCCTTTGTAGCTTCATGTCATTTCTTTTGATGTCAATCTCTTTTGCATTATGTTGTAGTGGAACTGTAGTCTCGATAGTCATGACCCTACACAACGTATTCTTCATAAATATCCTAGATGTCCAATCTCTTAAGAGTTTGGAGTAGCATCCTAGGAATAGATCAGTTGGATAGCAACACAATGTTGTCCTCCATGTCTCTCCACCGCAGTTGTTCATCTTGATGTAGAATGAAGGTGAAATTGGGTACAAACTCATCTAGATGAGTGTACATCACTTTGAATTCCTAGGGCACTTGTGGTTTTGATTCATCATGCCTATGAGAAGAAGACATTTTGGATTAAAAGGAAAATTTAGTGTGCTTTAATTATGATTATTATTTTTTTCGAATGATTGTGACTTTAGGGTTTTTTCCAATGATCTTAAATAATTTTCACCAAGTCCTAGATAGTGCATGTATCAAAATACAAATCCTTGACAATGGTGCCAATGATGAGCAGTGAGTAGACCATATGCCCAATCATATGAATCACTAAGCATTCACACGTGATCTAATTGAATTCTGTGGACTTATAGCCTTCGAAGTACACTACTCTCTAGGAGGTGAAACTAACTGTTGCAATTTTTTTCTTCCTAATTACACTCGTAAAATGCAAAGGTATGATTAAGTGCAACTGAGGCATATGATTTTTATCATTTTTAATGTTTTATGTTCTAAGTTTCTTAAGAATAAAGAATAAAGAATTATATATTTACTTGCTAATTTACTCTAACCAACTAACATTTAACTAATCTTAACATAAGCATTTATTCCCACTTGCTATACACATCCTAAACATGTTTAACGCTACTAGGTTACCAAACGTTAAGTGTTACTAGGATTACCAAGTGTCAAGCATATGCTTGATATGGTTGTACTTATGTGCTTAATTAATCACTATTTAATCTATCTTAATTTAGCTTAAAGTAGCTTAATTTAATTACTTTAATTAATTAAAGCATTAAAGTAAATTACTTAAAATATTATGTACATAAAGGAAATAATTAATCTATTTCAAAGTTCTGCAAGGTTTATCAGAAAGCTCATCTTTATTATTGCACACACTGTAATGCTTAAGTACAACATTGCTTGAATAAAGATCTTTACACTCTTTGACTCCTACTGTAGATACTTAGAAAAATATTCTAACTTTCAAGTGAAAAAGCTACTAGAGTTTCGCTACAACTATAAGACTTCTCGTCATAAATGCAACTTGTGAGCAAGTATTTATAGGTGAAACATGGAGTCCCATCCTGCGTCGATGGGATGATGTCGATGGTATCCTGTCAACATAGCAAACCATGATGCTTCATCAACAATCTTATTATACTACCAAAAATGTTGCGTAAACCATAAAGTATGAGTCTTTATTTTGGCTAGTTAATAGTTGTCAAGAATTACATTCAATAAAGCCTTCAAAGAAACTTGATAATTTCAAAATTGAAATACCAAGGCAAGACACTTTAAAAATCAAGAAGCTATTTTAATGCCATTAAAGTATCAAATATTTTCCTAAATCCTCTATGCTCAAAAAAGGCAATTTCATTAAGACATTACTATTAAATTACCCTTGAGGCTTTTTAACAACATAAGCTCTTCTATGGTAAATCTTAATAGGAGTCTAATATTGCACAAAAATAGAGCTATAAAAGAAACCAAGAAAAAATCCCAAAATTAAATACTAAACATAATACTACCTAAACCATTAGCTAAGTAATTGAAACAAAATAGGAAGAAATGAACTCACAAGATTAAAACAAAGCAACTGAATTGATGTCTTTTGCAAGCCATGCTTTTACAATCTTCAAAGTTGCTTTTTCCAAAAAATTTTCTTCTTCCTTTTTCTTCGCCCTTTAATTCTAATTTTAAAGCCCCTTNTTTCTTCTTCCTTTTTCTTCGCCCTTTAATTCTAATTTTAAAGCCCCTTTTATAGTGACCTTAAGGTAGTTACAATAATCATGAGAAGTTAAGGGTATTGCAAATATCTAGGAATATTAATTTATAACTACCTTAGAAGTTATAACTTCTACAGGAAGTTATTAGAAATTTGACCCATGGTTGCCAAGTGTGTCCTTCATAAGAAATATCTTGGAAGTTACCATAAGAAGTTACAAAAATTAGACAGATACATGTCATAGTTGGAAAGTATCATGCCAAATGCAAACATTTAGGAGGTTTAGTTGTACTTCTATACAACTTTCATAGGAAATAAAATAATAATTAAAAACAAAGATCTATATCCCCCCTTTCTAAATCATAGCTTCCCATCTATGCGTTTCTTATTTTTAATCGAACTAATTTCATGCCCATCATAATAATGTATATAGTTTTTTATTATGTTCCAACTTATATTTTAAATTTCAAAATGAAACTCGATTCCTTCCAATTGGTTGTGGGAACACATGGGCAAAGGTTTATGGTCTGTTGCATGTTATAGGGAAGGGGGTTCATCATTTATAATGTTGTGCCATCTCTGTCACCATGGTTGCAATCGTTGTTGAGGGGAATGATGATGGCAATGCTGGTGTAGTTCCTACTGATGCCGATGATGCCACTGCACGTCATTATGCATCATTGTTGTAGCATTATTGCCGTTGTGCATCGCTATTTGTAGCATTGTTGTTGTTGCACCAACCACAGAGCAACAACAAATTCCCTGCATGCATTCTGCTACCAACTATGTCAATGATGTTGTCGTGCTACCACTATATCATCCACCACGTCTACATCTACTACCTTTAAAATTATTGCTTCCTCATGGGTTAGAACCCTAGGAGGAACTGCATCAAAGATTGTTTGTAATTGATGATGAGGTCAAGTCTAAGGTTGCATTAGCGCTACAATTGAGGTTGTACTTAGGTTTGTAGCTAGAAATAATAGTTTTCTTTCATGAAGAGGAATCAACTCATATCAAATGCTAATGATAATAGAGGAAGGATGAGAGTTGTAGGCATATTTCACAAATGTTATTTATCCCAACCCTGAAGCAAGTGTATTTCTTGGAAATTCTAATAAATTGCAAGCTCATCTTTACCATAATGTTTTGTTATACCTAGGATTCAATTCTTGGATAAGAAACATGGACGTTGCCTAATTCCTCCGATTATTACTGTTAATGTTTAAAAATTTTGTGATAATAATGAGGATCAATAACTACAAAAAAATTCTAGTAACCACATTCTTGGCTTTCTAAGTCGGTTCTCCTTTTAATCTTTAAAGGAAAATCCCTTGTTTGAATCATCCTCATTGATGCAAGTTTACTATCTTCCTTTTGTTCATCTAATAGCTAGGCTACCCCAAACATCCCAACTACAAAATTAGGTGGTAGATATTAATTTCTTGTTTATATATTCAGAATATGGCTATGATGATTGGGTATTTTAGTGAGAAGTTTTAGAGTCCTGCGTTATTCCTAATTTTCTATGATTTCTTGCTAAGGCATGTAATGATTGAAATTTCATCAGTGCCTAAAAAATTTCTTTTCAAGAATTTCCAATTTACCTTGGAATAGTAAATGAAAATACCCTTAAGTGGCACCTATGCCCAACAAATAGCCAAAGCTAATTTACACTTCCAAATGATTACCATTTTTCCATCAACTAATAGATACAATTTGCATCATTTTCCTTTGGTAGCATAGGACCAATACTTGTTCTTCCTTATACTTTAAAAAAAACTGATCCATCTAATGGTCAAATGTGCTAACATTTCATTCCCCCTCTTTTTCTTAGTTTTCACATGGAAAAATGAAAATATTCACTGATGCATATTAGCTAAAAAATAGAAATTTATTGGAAACATTTTCCTTTTTACATTGAAAACAAAAATCTTTTTTTAGAAAAACATTCATTAAACTTAAGGTTTAATAGAATAAAAACCTCACTCCTAATAAAATTTAGGAAGCTATACAAACAAATCCTTATACAAACTATTCTATGGGTGGGAAGAGAATAGTTAAAATAACTCTTTTAGGGACTCTTATGTTGAGATTTCTTTCATATGTAATTTTAGTAGTGATGAATGCTCTTCTTTCCTCTTCTTACCTAGTTGAAGCTGCAACTTTGGCTTCACCCTTGTCTTCAACAATTGTCTCTGTCTCTATTTGATCCACCTCTTTAGCTACTAGATTTTGAGGTTCTTTCCAACTAGTTGCTTTTGTGTCTTGGGACATGCAAACATCTTCCCAAGAATCATCTTTTCTAGACTCTCTTTTATTTTCAACTTGAGTGTTGCATTCATGAAAGCTACCCCAATCATTAAAATGTATGGAAAGTCCACCAATGAGAAACTAAAAGCCAAAGTACGAAGGGGCTTTTACTTGATGCTCCACAAGCTATTGCCTTATAGTAGGCTCTCAACACATGTTCTAGACAACATTCCATGACATATGGGATAAATGGCCTTCTCATTGCTCTTTCTCCGAGAACCATCTTTCTTCCTCACACTTAAACACTTCACTTATGCCTTGAATTGAGAAATAATGCATTTCTAAGTAATTCACATCTTCTTATATAGTGTAAGGTAAATTTGAAATTCCCACCAATTCTACTAACCAACTTTGCCACTTAGCAAAACTTATTTATTTTCCATTATCATATGATTGGTTACTTTAAATTCCACTATTTGGTTGTTGAAATTAATTCATCACTATGTAGTTATCTAACCATCACTCCCACTTACAAATAATGATTACATTTAAATCTAATTTTTAAACTAACACTACATTAAATATTTTTTAAACTAATACTCCAACGTATACCTATTTTTATAATATTATATAAACTTATCAAAGCATACATATAGGATATATATGTTATAGTTAAATATTATATAAGTTTATACTTATTATTTATTATATATGCTCCTATTAAGCATATACATATTAATGTTTATACATAAAAGGTTTACTACTTACTACTTTGTATACTAAATATTATTATAGTTATATACATACATATATTACTATACTATCCTATATATATATATAAGTTGTAGGCAGCTATCTAAAATAATGTTTTGTATGTAAAACATTTTACGAAAACTACAACTCTATTCCATCTAATGTCGATAATTTATAGGTATCTTCCAATAATTGTTTCTTAATCTAAAATGGACCAGTCCATATTGTTGAAAACTTATTTGGCTTCTTCATAGTCTACAATAATACCAAGTCACCAACTTTAAACGTTCTCTTCAAAGCCTTTCTATCGAACCATTCTTTAATAAATCATCCTTAGCTCTATCCATTTCAACTTCTCTTTTGATGAGTAAGATCATGAAACTTCTATCTTTATCAATTTTCTCACTATACTTTTGCACAAAATCTAAGGTTGAACTTATAATCTTGTTCGTAATTCTTGCAGGAAAACCATAGACCAAGTTATAAGTTGACATTTCAATAGCCTTCTAAATCTAATACGATCAATCCATAGTGCATATTGTAAATAATTAATTTAATTTCCTAGATTCCCATCCATCGACTTCTTAATGTAGAAAATAAGCTTTTTATTTGTAGATTCAGCTAAGCCATTTCCTTGAGGATAATAAGTCAAAGAAGAAAATATAAAGCTGGATTTTTCTAATGCCCATGTTATAAACTCTTCAAATTAAAAAGCGAGTCCATTATCAAATAGCAACACTTCAAGTAAACCAAAATTACTTAACATGTAATCTTTCAAGAACTTAATCACATCTGATGCTGAAATTTTTCTTAAAGCCTTTGCCTTAAACCATTTGGTAAAGGATTAGTAGCTGTGAAAATAAACTTATGTCCTGCTCTCGAAGTAATTATGCTAGTAAAATCTAACCCCCATGGACAAAATGGTCTATCTGCTATTATCAATTTTAAAGAAGCTCTGGCCTTTTTAATTTTTGGATCATTAATTTGACATTTGTAACATCTTTGAATTTTTGAACTAATATCATGATACATACTAGGCCAATAAAAACCATAGAAAAATATATGTTGCATAGTAGACTAAGGAGATTGATAGAATAAATTGGAATCATCGTCAAATTGTTCTAAAATAGGACTAATTTGATCATTATGAACACATTTCAATAAAACCCCTCTGAAATCCCTTCTATATAAAATTCCATCTTTAACCACAAATTTATTTGCTTTCTTGAAGAAAGCTCTATTCTAACTCATAGTTAGATTATTTAGAACCTTTCATGTATTAAGGAATTCTAAAATCTCATCATACCAATTTTCTTCATGAGTTTTTAATGTACATACTTCATCTTCTTTAGCCATCAACTTGGCTAATCCCATTCCTTTAATAGTTTTTTGTATTTCTAATGAAAACCTAAAAACTTAAAGCTTTATGAGCCACTTCCCTCTCTTTAGTCCAATTTCATTTTGGGCTAAGATTTTTTGGACTGTAGGCTCAATTAGCATAATATAAACTAATGAGCTTTCCAAATAATATTTGAAATACCTTAATAACTACAAATTTCTATTTCTCTAACTCTAAATAATTTAGCTCTAAACCTTTCACTTAATATCCAAAAAATCCAATTAGTTCATCTTGACTTTTAGTTCTTTGAGTTAGAATGGCAACAACTACATCATTTGAAGAAAAAGCATATATCCAAAAGTCTTTTTTCAATTTTGGTTTTACCAAGGGGCTTCTTGAATTTCTTTTTAAATTTTTGCTAAGGCTTTCTCTAATTCTGATGTCTTCTCTACTCGTACATCTTTCTTTAGCATATGCATCAAAGGTTTAGTAATTTTAGTAAATCCAAGGATAAATTTCTTAACAAAATTTATCTTTCCAAAGAAAGGTCTGAGTGACCTTTTACCTATAGGATGCTTGATATTCTATACTACCTGAATTCATGAGTTATCTGTAGCAATTCCCTCTTGATAGATCATATGGCCTAGTACACTTCTAGATTTAACCTCGAGGATACATTTCTTAGGGTTTAACAAAATATCATACTCATGACATCTGTCAAAAACTTGTTGTAGATCACTGATATGATCTTCCTTTCTTTTTTTAAAAATGATGATATCATCCAAATAAATCACAACGAACTCATGTATTAAACCTTTAAAGGCTAAATCCATTGCTTTTTGAAAAGTAACTCTAGCATTTGACAATCCAAATGACATTCTTTGGTAAGCAAAAGTTCCCCACTTGGTGATAAATGTTGTTTTATATCTATCATCCTTATCTACCATGATCTAATTATAGCCTAAAAAACCATCTAGGAAAGAATATACTTGACAACTTGATACCTTGATCAACATCTCATCAATTCTAGGAAGTGGGTATTTATCTTTTTTTGAGGCTTCATTCAAATCTCTAAAATCTACACAAAGCCTAATATTGCCATTCTTCTTTCTCATTGATACAAGGTTAGCAAGCCATGTCGAATATTGGACCAAATATATGATTCAGGCTTGTAGTAGCTTCTTGATCTTAGCTTCCATAACATGCTCAAATGATGGATTAAATTTCCTTTGTTTTTGTTTAACTGTCATGCAACCTTCTATTAAAGGAATTTTATGTGTCATTATCTCTAGTCGAAAAGTTTTAAGATCATCATAAGACCAAACAAAACTTTCCAAATTATTTTTTAGGAGTAATAATAAATTTTTCTTGAAAGCTGAATTCTTTTCCTTTTTGACATTTAACATCTTTGATATCTTAATAGATCTAAAATTTACTACTTTAAAAGCTTGATCATTTGGATTATGTATATCTTTTCCATGAAGCAAATTTTTACTAAATTTATGTTCATAATCAATCACCTTTTTGGAAATTGAATTTCTCTTAAACCTTAATGTTGTTTCAAGTATGATTTGACCTTTGAATTCTTCCTTTGTTTTTAAGAATCTAAGCAATTGATCATCATCTTCAAATACTTGAAAATGTTGTATGTTATTTGGTATTGACGATTGATGTTCCTTCTCAACTATTATCCATTTGTAACTTTCTATCTTTTTCACATCTAATGTTGAAGCTACTTTTGCTAAGCCATCTACTATATATTTATCCTTCATATATGTTCTATTTGGTAGTGATGAAATTGATCCAACATTTTGAAAATAAGTTGTTTATAGGATTGCAAGAATGAGATTTTCACAACATAATTACCTTTAATTTGTTCAAAAACAAATCTTGAGTTTTCCTTAATGGTGATTTCCTTGATTTCTTTTTCAATTGCTATCTTAATTCTAATACACAAAGCTTCATATTCAGTCTTGTTATTCGTACAAAGCAAAGATAGATGAATTACCTTGAATACTTTTGGAGAATCATCTTTTACTAATACTATTCCAACTTCTACACCTTTGGAGTTACAAGAACCATCGAAGTATAGTTTCCATTTTCTCTCATTTTGAGATTCTCCTTTCTCCAAGTTATGAACTTCTTGAAGTGTAGATATTTTGGTTTCAAAAGCTCTTGTTTCAACAACTTTATTTTTTCCAATTAAAGTAATGTTTTCACTCATCAAAGGTTCATTGTACATGTATATTTGATTTGGCTCTCCTTTCCAAGGTAGCCACATCTATGAGTAATCCATTGATATGTAACCTAAAAAATTCTTACTCCAACCTCTACTTAAAAAAAAAAAAGACTATGTGAATCTAGTATATCTACCACTTGAATAGTTACTCTACTTTTGATACATGGTTTAGAAGCAATTTCTAATAGAACATTTGGCAGCTGATCCACAATCTTTACTCTACTTTTGTCTACTTGAATAATCTTCTTATTTGATCTTTCAAAAATCAAACCAAGTTTCTTGCATAGAGATAATATCATGATAGTAGAGGTAGCTCCAAAATCAACTAAACAATTGTGAAGATACTTTTCCTTTAACTTCATTGTCAAAAGAAAATGAGGAGCTTCTTTATCAAGAGTACAATCATAGCTAGTTTTTGTTTTCTCATCATTGTTGGACACATAGCTTAACTCTTACTCTTCAACTCTCTTTTTACCTTTAAGAAACTCTAAAACTCTTCTTTGTTGATCACCAATCTATAGTAATTAATATATACTAATATTTTCCCTAAGATGTTTGAGATCTTTAATTAAATTATATTCTCCATCCCCATAAAAACCTGATTTTTTCATCCATTTATTAAAACATTGATTTTAAGTACTTTGCTCTACTTGATCTTCTTTACTTTTATTTTTTGTCTCTTCTACTTGGTTCAAAAACCTTTCTCTTAGTAGATGGATTAGAAATAATGTTTGGAGGCCTGGAAGTAGTTAATATTTCTTTTGATCATAGATTATACCTATTTTTCTCATCGTTATTATGCTCTTCATCTGATGATATATCCCCTTCAAAACTTGATAAGGAAGAAGTATCACTAGATCCATTACTAGAATATTTACTTATGTAATGAAAACTAGATAACTCATTATCTTATTCAATATCAAGGAAGTTGAACATAACATGATCACTTTCATCCTCATCTTCTACTAAGCTAGTATCTTGATGTTTATGTTTTCCAATTTTCTTTTCTTTGTTGATCTTAACTTTCGCCAAAGATTTTTCTAGGTTCACTACTTTGTTGGACAAGTCTCTCATTAACTGTCCTTTTTTAGATCCTTTACTTCCTAACTCTTGCTCTCTCTGAACATGAGATGGTCTTAGTAATGCTTTAAGTCCATAGGAATCATCATTTTCTCTTCTTCTTCTTCTTCTTCTTCTTCTTCTTCTTCTTTTTGAGTTGTAATAATCTCTTCATTACTCAAGTTCAACTTTTTTCTAACTGTATAGCTTCACTAAATTAGTCATTCAATGTTATCAAGTTTGAAGTTCTTCTTAACCAAATTGAAATATTGGGATTCATAACCTTAAGGTAGGTATCTCTAAGCACTACATCTGATGGTCTATGTTGTCTTTGAAAGAGCCCATAAGTTCATTGAAACTTAATATTGAAATCTCTAATTGACTCTTTAACTCCTTACTTAGCTTGTACTAACCCATAGTATAGTTGTTATTGATCTAATTGATTTTCAAACTAGGCTAAGAAAAGACTCTTCATATCATCCCAACTTGTGATACTGTTTCTTAACAAGTTTGAATACCAAATATATGCCATATCTTTTAAATTTGCTATGAACAACCTACAAGCTTGATCTTGGTGTTGAACATTTGCATGAGCCAAAGCTAGCTCAAATAAGTGAAGGTATTCTTTAGCTAAGTATGCTTTTCCAAGAGTAAAAGGCTTAGGTAAATATTTGTAAACTACCTGAGGAATATCATTGTAGTTTTGAAATCCTATGGATAGGGCATTGTTGGGAACAACTCCTTGACGTTGAAAAACCATGCTACAAATTATTTACGTTCAACATCAAATGTCTTTACTAGGTTTTGTAGTTCATGGTAGTCGTTCATTCATTTGGCCAAGTTCTCAGTAACAAATCGTTGATTTGTGAAATGGCTCCTAAGAACTTTAATCTCAGTATTGGTTGTTTTCGATTTCTACTTTGTATCCTTATGATGCTTGAACTTAGCCTCATAAAGAAGGTACAAGCTAGCCACTTACTTCTCTAATTCAGACTTTTTGCTACCAACTATCAACATCATTAAGTTTGCATAACAGAGGTTGGTGAGCTCCATGTACTTAGTCATTTCTTCTATCTGCAACTCCTTGAGGTGGATTTTTGCTTATTTGTAGGCATTCAAGCTATTAAAGATCGACTGCCACATGTTACCTCTTTGCTAGAGCTGTTGGAGGGTCTTGTTCATATTCACTTTAGTCAACTAGATTTCTCTTTTGTTCACCTCCTTGAGGAGTTCCACCTAGTCCCTATAATGATTTTTATCTCTTTCAAATTTTAGGGCCTCATTTTTCTAGGTGGCTACCTTGATGTCCATTTCCTGGTAAAGCATATGGACTTCCTCCATAGCTAGATGCTTGTTTTCAATTGCTAACCTGCTTAGGTCCATGTTCACCTTGGTGAGTTTCTCCTGTTGCTATCTCATAAATTTAGCCATCTGGTCTTTTTGCTTCTCAACATTACATAGGCAATAGATGTCATTGGTAATGACTAAGTTCTCCTTAGGGACTTACGCCAAATGGGCTGAAGCTACTACCGTCACCGACTGTTCATCTTCTACGGCAACATGGTTTGTACAACAATAAGTGGTAAATAGGTTTGGTGTCGCATGGGCACTAATTTTAGATAATGGAGCACACTTTACTAGTGCCACTTTTCAAAAGTTAATGCAACATTTAGGGGTTGAACATAAACTAACAATTCCATACCACCCCCGAGCTAACAGTTAAGCTAAGGTCACTAATAGGGAAATCACCAAAATACTAACATGTACAATTAGTAAATATAGGGAGGACTAGAATAGTAAATTCAATTATGCTCTTTGGGCTTATCATTCAACATGGAAACTTTCAATTGGGTACTCTTCCTATGAGTTAGTGTATAAGAAACTTCCAACTCTTCCCATTTAAATCGAGCTTCGTATACTTTCAATAGCCTGTGACCTTGACCTGGACCTAAGTCTATCCCAAAAAGAAAGATTGATGAACCTCAACTTACTAGACAAGAATATACTAGTTGTCCTATCATTGAATGAAGTGCATAAAGCACATACCAAGTAACACCATGATATTAGAATATGGAAAGTGAAATTTCAACCAGGAGATAAGGTGCTCTACTAGAACCCCATGCATGTACCTCAACAAAAAAAATTCAAATGCTATGGGAGGTCCCTTACATTATACATGAAACTTTCCCATCTGGGGCCATGATGATATCCCATCCAACCAACCCACACAAAAAGCTATTAGTAAAAATGCAACAAATTAAATCTTTCCTAGAGGCAAGGACAATAGGTGAAACCAATACCTCAAATGATGGCCAAGCATGCTCAATCTTTCGAATCTCCTCCTTACAACTCAATCATGGAAAAGATGGCCATCCATGCTAACATCCTACAAGTGGCTCCTTAGTTTTTTTTAACTTTTTTTTGTTTTACATCATTCTTTATATGTTTTCCATTTTGTTAGATATGTTGCAATTTATTTTATATTTTGTTTTATTTGAATTTCCTTACATGTATTTTTCTTCTTGATTACCATCAAGACTTTGGTACTAAGGGTAGCTGTTGATTAATGGTGTTTAATTGAATTATATTGTTTCAATTGATGGCCTAATGATTAGTTTTCATTATTGAATTTTGACATTGATTGATGGGACATTGGTTTTCTCATGATAGCAAGCAATGAGCTCATGTCATCCACCCATTCCACTCAACTCGATGGTATTTGCTTATTTTGGAAGCATGAGGTCCTTTCTTAATCACAATTTTTAAGGAACTTGTGACCTCAGTACTTTCCAGACATGGAACAAATCAAGTGGAATTGACAAGGGTGTGGCTTCAAGGGAACTTGTCACCTTTTGTACCTACTTACTATCTAGAGTTTTATGGGTATTCTCATCGATTCCTCACCATTTCTAGTGTCAACCAATAACAAGAAGCAATATCTTTTCATGGTGTGATTTTTATAAAAAAAAAAACATGGGAATTCAAAGCAAATCCCTTAGATAAAATAATGGGTTACAAGTACTTGTTATGAAGTTAGAAAGACATGTTACCCATGCCTAAAGGCACCCCTTTAACTAACATCCTCTTTACTTCTTAATTCTCTTTTCTTCTTCATTTGGAAAGATGGGTGATCTTTGAGGGTGTTCATGAGCTCTAGGGGGTTGAACAATCTCAATGTGCCAATGCAAAGTCACTGAAAGTGGATGGTCTTGATTCCAACTAAGGATGGGACGATATCAAATCACCTTAATCACAAACTTTACAAAGGACTTCATGTGACCAAAATGAGGAACTGCATTCCATTCTCTCTCTCATCACCAATTCTATCTATCTACCACCTCATTGCCTCCTCCCATGCTTAATCAGTGTGCCCATTTTGATATGTCTTAATTCTTTGGTGTTTTCTTGAGTGATTTGATTTTTAATAATGCTTGGCAATTAATCATCCTTAGGACATACAAAATCCTTGGTATGAGGGCATGCAAGGGCATTTAAGACATGAGCTTGCTATGGGGATGATCCACTTGCATATTCCTTGGTCTAAATGGTTAAATTTCCTATCCCTTAGTCATGTTAACTTCAAATCCATTATTTTCCACCTTTGAACATCTAGTTTTGCACTCCTTGGCATAGTAATTTTCTTCAAATTCTCCTTTCCCAACACTATTCCAAGCCCTCTTCCATGATTTGTCTTATTGTAGGATTTTCTAGCTTCCTTTAGACTCCAATTTCATCATCAAACTCTTCCCTAACACTTAGTTTTTTAATGGCAAAAATTTCTTCAATAGGCTACGTCGATGCATCCCTAGCAATGGCACCAATGATGATCAACAAGTAGTCCCTATGCCTAACCATATGAATCAGAAGCATTCACTCTCGATTTGGTTGAATTCCTAGGACTTGGTGTCTAAGTGTGCACATAACAAAGATAATATCTCAAGCGACATGATCACTATGTTCTTAACTCTTACATGTGTAAGCTCATTTGTATGGTTAAGTGAGAGCTAAGGCATGTGATTTTTATTCATATTTTATATTTTTATATTATTTTCCCAAGTTCTTAAGTAAAGGTAAAAGGTTGGTAAATTAACTAATTAACTATCTAAAGATCCCTAGCTAACTAGCCTAACATAAGCATCTAGGCCCATCTTTTGTACACATCCTAAACTCATTATAATGCTATTGGGTTACCAAGTGTTAGGTTATTGGGTGAACCAAGCAATAACACCATTGGAATTACCAAGCATTAACGATATGTTTAAGGCAATCGTGCTTATGTGTTAATTAATTAACTATTAAATGCATTAAGTAATTAGAATAAGAACATAAAGTGCATTAATTATAAAGGGCATAAAGTAAACATTAATCTATTCTAAGTGTTGCAAAGAATTCCAAAAATCACGTCTTTATTGTTGTCACACCAAAGTGTCCAAGTACATTGATGTTCAAATAAGGATCCGTACAATCCTTGAAGTCCTACTGTGGACACTTAAAAAGTATTCTAACTCTAGTGGAATAAAATTACAAAAACTTAGCTATGTTATGACTTACTAATTGCCATAAATGCGGTGGATATGTGCATTTATATAGGCAACATTAAACATTGTGTAGACATATCAAACCATGCATCGACGGGGCTGCGTCGATGCAGCCAATTAAGCAACTCATTAAAGATCTATAATTAAGTATTAATAGGAGTAAGAAGCAAAGGGTACAAAACTTTTACAAAATACTTTAACAAGCCTATTGTATTCACTCAGGTAAAACAATTCAACAACAATAATGTAGAACTATTATTCATTTAGTTAATAAAACTGGAAATAACTTATTGAAATACACCTAATAGAAATTAAATAATTGAGAGCATGCATTTGATCAAATAGTTAAACCTATACAAAATTTTAAGTTGTGACATGTACCATGCATCAAAACTTTTAAAAAATAAAAAAAATTATGATTGCATTTATCAAATAAAGGCCAAAAACTTACTAATAACATACATGTCCTATTCTTATCTATCCAATAACTACCCATTTCCAACAATGAAGTGTTAAGCTAATGATAAGATTTTTTATTTTGAAGTTCCAAGTTATGGGTTCTTTTTTTGTAGGGAGCAATGTTTATTTGTGAAATTTTAATTTAACTATACTTTAACAACAAAATACAACAACAATACTTTAACAAATCTCACATTGCGAAGAAAATGTGGCGGGCTCGTCAGCTATCATGGCTAAATGTAATTTGCATTGTGCCAATCACATAGCTGCATCCGTCAAATTCACAGCTAAGGTATTTGGAATTTCGAGTTTCTAGGTTCCGCCTCGGTTGCTTCTGTTCCCTCTGTTACAGTGTCAAGAGTCGGGCTTTCCACAAAGGAGGAGAAATCTTAATGAAATACTGGGAATACTGTCACAATTGTAAATATCGTTCAAAGTTCAGACCCCACTATTGTAAATTGATACATGGACGGTGACTGGACTGACTGTCGACACTGAATTGGTGTGCAGGAGCCAATACTCATTATAAAAGTTGGGTCACAGAAATGGAATTTGAATTATCATTCATTGCTTGGCTTCGTGGACAGCGGAGGAGGAATGCACGTCAGTAAATCAGCGATTAACAACAATAACGCTATTGTTTATGGCTTTTAAATAGACTAATTAGAAACATTTACTCCATGACTTAGGCACCAAAAAATTTCAATTTCGTTTTGGAGTGAAATTGAAAATCGCGACATCAGTGGCACATGAGGCGTTTAAATGGCGTCCAACTGTACAAAAAGCGCGATCTGTACCAGCGGCCAACCACCACCGCATTGCTTTCATTCATTTATGTCGTTTAAAATTCAACCCCACTTTCACACGGCACCGGCAGCATTGCTTTCATTTATTTATATAATCAGACATTGCTGTTATTCATTTATGCATTATTACTTAACAGGCTGAGTACTCAATACTTATTTCATTAATCGAGGTAAGTATCACGTGGTTATTTACGATTCAAGCAATAATTGATAGTCAAAGTCAAGGTCGTAGCGGTGTTAGTCTGTCCAGAATCAGGTGGCCGTCTTTCATGGGGCATTCGAACCAGATAAGTTAATTTAAAGTGAAGACCCAAAACAGGCAGATGTCATATTCTTTGATGGTGACAATATGTGAGAAGATCATATTACTGCAAATAATTGGATGTATGGTATTATACAATTGTATCAACATGTTTGCAACTATTTAAAAAAAAAAGAAAAAACACGAAGAGCGCTTTGAAAATGGTAATGGCAGAACGAAGAAGAAAGAGAACAGAATATGTGAAAATTGAATTTGCGCATTACACTTTTAAGAATTAAACATAATTTCCACGTAACTTCTTTCATGAATTTGCGTTAAGTGACTCCATCCGGCCAACGATTTATTCCTCCCGCAGTGGCCTTCCTTCATTGCGCATTCAAAGGGTATGTACTTTTGGAAGATACTTGGAAAGTTCTTCCATAAACAAAATATTGGTGTCTAAAATTCTCTTGAATTAAAATTAATAATAAAAAATTAAAAAATAACAAAAACAAAGTGTCCAGTGATGGTCCGATATATGAATGCCGCTCAATCGGCAATGTCTGGTATTATGCAAGCAAGTAATTATTCAGTTGAGTTCCTTGCATGCTGCAATGGCCTTCTCCTCTGCAAGACTCTTCTCTTTTCTGTGTCTCTGCCATTTATTATTCCTTTTTCTTTGGCTGTTCCTCTTCTTCTCCTTTGCTCGCACAAATGATGATGCAGAGGGAGCTGCAAATGATGTAAGAGCTTTGATTGAGTTCAAAAACTGCATCAACAGCGATCCATTCTCTTTTCTCAAAGATTGGAATGATGCTGCTCCAAATGCGTGCAATTGGACTGGCATCACTTGCTCAACCAAGCATGCAGGCCGGGTTGTAAAGATCTCTCTGGAAAATGCAATGTTACGGGGCTCCCTGTCTCCCCACCTCTCCAATCTATCATTCCTGCAGTCTCTCGACATTTACAGCAACTCTTTCTCTGGTACAATCCCACCATCCCTTGGCACGCTGCATAGGCTTAAAATGTTGGATTTATGCATCAATGAATTTAAAAGTGGGATTCCTGTTCAGTTTGGAAACCTTTCTTCTCTGCAATTCCTTTATCTCTGTTCAAATCCCTTGACTGGTGAGATTCCTAAGTCTCTTGCCAGACTCCAGGGCCTCAAGGAGTTCAGTGTTTTCCAAAATCAGTTGGGTGGACATGTCCCTTCCTGGTTGGGAGCACTCCACAGACTGGAAGGGCTTGACCTTGGTGAGAACAACATTCACGGTGTCATTCCTGCTCAGCTGGGCAACCTATCTTCTTCCTCCATGACTTTTCTCAGTCTTGGGGCTAATCATTTAACAGGTTCCATTCCTTGCTCATTTGCAAGTCTCCGTGGTCTGACTCAATTGTATCTCCGACAAAACAATCTCTCAGGAACCGTTCCACCCTGTTTAAGCAACCTCACGGCTCTTACAGATCTAGGTTTATCTGAGAACAATTTGCAAGGTCATCTTCCTGCCTGGATTGTGGACTTTAAAAAATTACAGTATTTGGGTTTATTTGATAATGAATTCAGTGGTAACATTCCAGAGTCATGGCAGAATCTCACTGAACTCCAAGGCCTTCAATTGTCCAATAACAGATTGTCGGGAACACCACCGCCCTGCCTGGAAAAACTCTGCAAGCAACTCAGGCGTTTGAATATGGGCTCTAATTTCTTCACCAGCACTGCAGCGAGCATGCCCAGGCAGCCTATTCCAATACTCAAAGCTCTATCCAATTGCACTCTTTTAATTTATCTAGGAATATATGACAACCATTTAACGGGAACTTTACCGCCCAACTTTGGAGACTCTTTGCCAAATCTTCAGAGTTTGCAACTGTCTGAAAACTTCATTTCCGGCAACATTCCTCAGAGTTTATGGAATTTATCAGGTCTTGTAGAGCTTTCTCTTTACGATAATGGGTTCAGCGGAACCATTCCTCCTCAAATTGCAAATCTCAAGTCAATCCAAGCCATCTCACTGCAGAAAAACAAATTACAGGGCAAGATTCCCACTGAAATATGCCTCTTGAACAACTCACTTGGCTATCTCTATCTCTCTCAAAATAAGTTGTCAGATTCTATCCCTGCCAACATCGGAACGCTAAGCACTCTGCGGGAGCTGCACCTTGATGGAAACCTGCTATCAGGTAAAATCCCCCCAGAGATAGCAAACTGCTCTGTTATTGAAGACCTTGTACTGGCTTCAAACAACCTCTCTGGGCCAATACCACCAGAGGTTGCGGGTCTCAAATCCATTGTATTTCATTTTGATTTATCAAGAAATGGTCTAACGGGAGAAGTGCCTCCGGACATAGCAGGACTGCAGAAGGCACAGTTTATAAATCTTTCAGGCAATCATCTTTCAGGCAACATTGCATCTTACATGGATAGCTGGTTAGATGCCCGAGAGATCAATCTCTCCTTTAATCATTTCAGCGGAAACCTTTCCAGATCAATTGGAAATAAGCTCACTCAATTACGAAGCATAGATTTGGCTGGTAACAACTTTACCGGACCTGTGACTGCGTCTCTCCTGAATCATTCAACTCTCAAGTTTCTGAACTTTTCCCGCAACAACTTTGATGGAGAAGTTCCTTGTCTCCGTCTCCGCAGTTCCTTCAAAAAGCTCAGATTACCAAGATTGTCATTTCTTGATAACCCGAATTTATGTGGAAGATGCTTTGGCCTCAAAGCTTGCCCTGTATCTCCTGCGCACAACTCTCACTTTAACAAAAAAACTATCCTGAAAATTGGGCTGCCCATTATAAGTCTACTTTTGTTACTAGTTCTGGCAAGAGTCAAAACATCCAAAAGGGAAACTCCAAGAACTGGTGAAAGTGAAACTCCAAGGATAGGTGAAAAGTTCTTAAAGATATCTGAGGAAGAACTTCGAAGGGCCACAGACAATTTCAGTACTTCAAACTTGGTGGGAGAAGGCAGCCATGGAAAGGTCTATAGAGGTGTTTTAACCTCTGGAATTGTGGTTGCTGTAAAATGTTTCTCTTCTGCAAACCAGACTGGGACTGAGAAAAGCTTCAAAAAGGAATGTCGTGCTTTAGGAAAAGTGAAACATCGCAACATTCTGAAGATTATCACTGTGGTGTGGTCCAAAGAATTAAAAGCCCTGGTCATGCCATTCATGAGTAATGGCAATCTCCATTCTCTTCTTCACATTAGACAAGATGGTCGATTGATCCCATTAGAGTTGCCAATGAGAGTGAAAATATTAACAGAGTTAGCCCAGGGACTTGGCTATTTGCATAATGATTGTGGATTTCAGGTCATCCACTGTGACATCAAACCAGAGAATGTATTATTGGATGACAATATGACTGTCAAGGTCTCTGATTTTGGAATATCGCGTCTCATTGGAGACTTTGATTGTCTAACTGCATCCTCATCTCTTGCAGTGAAAGGTTCGGTTGGATACATTGCTCCAGGTATGTTGAATTCGTTTTGTTAAATAGATTTTCCCTTGCTAATGAGGCATGTACCCTAAATTTCAACCACTGGTTTATCAGAGTATGGCATTGGAGAAACAATATCTTTGAAAGGGGATGTCTACAGCTTTGGAGTGGTTACCCTGGAAGTTATCACAAGATTGAAGCCAACACATGAGATGTTTTCAGGGGATGTCACATTGCCATTGTGGATCTCTATGGCCTTGAAAGGAAAATCAGCAGAGGAAAGAAGAGAAACAATAAAATATATTATAAAGACAGCAGATGAAGGTGGAGGAGGAATTGACATGGACAAAGAGGATGAAATGTCCATTGTAGAAAGCATTTTGATGCTAGGTCTAAGATGCACTTGCCACAATGCTTCCATGAGGCCTAACATGAAGGAAGTTGAGTCTTTTCTGCAATCAGCTGTTCTTTTGAATCCTCAAGATCAAAGGACATTACCAAGAAACTTGGAAGAGGTTATTCGCATTGTAGGATCACAACCTCCTCTACTTCACAGAAAGGAAAAAGCTGAAAGTTCAACATTTTCTTCTTAGTAATGATTCCCAGTAAGTGCTTTTTTAAGAGATTGAAATCTTGAAAATGTACTGTGTAACAATGGTTCTTCTCATTATGCTTCCTTACATGTATAATTCAATTGCTGTTAGTATGAGTTACATACTTACTTGCTGATACACTTCAATGTATATTGCTTTTAATTATTATATTTCCTGATTACCTGCACATTGTCAGTTATTACTGTCCAAGACAGCTTATTCCACTTTGCTCTTAAATCCTGTACCCATATGTATATTCTTTCCTAAGCTTGTTTACTTCCTAAGTTTTTGCATTGAAGCATTTTGCTATGTTTCTTATTAGATTTGGCATCTCAAACCTAAAATTGGAATCATTTAAAACTTTGCTCATATGTTGATTTTCAGATTCAGTTTTTAAAAACATTTTAACTGCTGTCTGTGATAACCCCAGTGATTCATACTATTGCTGTCTGTATCCTAAATGTGTATACAGGGCATTTAATTCATTTTCTAACTTTTAAAGACTTTATCTTTTTGTGCAGTGTTTCAGGAAAGGCACAAATTGTGATCCATGTCAACTTGCACCAGCTTCAATGACATATCTGTAAAGATGAGCCTTCTATAGGGGATAATGGCTAGGCAAATGGAAGTATCATAATTGCTTTTTTTTTTATTTAAAAATAAATTGTCATATTGAGGTAGGGAAATAGTTTATGGTCTCTACTTCAGATTTGGTAGTACCATCCTGTACTTCAATACAAAAGTAGAATTTCTGAGCTGGTGTGACCATTTTACATTTGTTCTCATTTAATGTATAACACAAAATTTGAGGCAGATTATAGGACAGAAAAGCTATTTAAGGTTTATTTTGCCTGAATTCCTTCAACCATTTTATATATAATATTTCTCTTTTTATTTTTTAGTAAAGCAATTACTCCATACGGAAAGCAGATTCTTGTGGTTATTGGTTACTAATGCAGAGATACAATACTCTTCTTACATAAGAAAATTGGTATGTTATTTTGCTGACTTACATTAGTTGTAAACTTCTGATTAGGGGATGGAGAGGAAAATGGAATTTAAAAGGCAAATACTGCAATGTTATAACCGTGATCCACAATCATAAGAGTTAAAATAGATTATATCATATTTTATGATAAGCAAGCTACACATCACTTGCCCAATAACTTAATTGGAGGAAGTTGTTAAAGGAGAGGTTGCTTAATATTTCAGAGTCAAATCATCCCTTGTTTTTAAACAGTTTATTCTCCAAATTGTAATTTAAAAGTGCCAAACTTACTAAATGGTCACCAAGACTGATCCATGTTTTCTGGTTAATGAATCCTTACAAGGATAGAAAGCTAGATTAGATTTGACATAAGTTTAAACTTCCTTGGCAAATTGAAATTTATAACTTGAGCTATTTGATTTTTCTTTATGAAAAGCAGTCCTTAGTTGGATGAGTATGTTGTTTGCGTATAAATGAAGGTGTCCTAGATTTCACTGAAGAAATAAAATTCTTAATGAATAATAGTAGTTACAATGATGAAGAAGATGATGTGGGTGGCCAAGTATGAAGGTCCATGGAACTCAGGAATAGATTGAAAGAAACACAATGAGGCAATGCTATAACGATTTGTGCTTCACTCTAAATTAGAACGTACAATCTATCTATATATTGGGTTTGAATGAATACACTAGTTGTCTCATTAGGTTCTCTGCATGTATTTCTCATTCAATCAGCTTTCATTTCCTTCAATTTGCTAATAAATAGACATCTTTACTAATGAATTTTGATTGAAACCACCTTCATTTTATTTCAGATACTAACCATACAATTATTTTGAACTTTGGTAGCACTAAGTTATAAATTAAACTAAACTTTGGAAAAGGGAATTTTGACACTAGATAGATACAACTAGTCTTAAGGAACTTAATTAAAAGATTTTGGTTCCAGTATCAATTTGATTGTTGCTTATGTAAGTAGAAGTGGTCTAGTCACTTGTGTAGCCTCTATAGCAAGTACCTTGCTATCATTTTGCCATACATTTTTTATTGCTCTATTTGACAATCATTGTTATATTTGATAACAAATTTTGTAAAAGCTTGCTTTTTACAATGTTTGTTTAAATACTTCAAGCATTGAGCTACCACCATTGCTCTAAATGTCGATAATTGTTGAAAGTTGCTTTTAACAAAGGTCATGTTATCCCCTAGCACCTAATAGTTTATTTACAAGTAAAATGATGTTGGGGAACTTAACCAATGTGTCAGTAGCAAATCTTAGAAGGTTTCTATTTTTGTACCCAACAATAATAATTTGGTTAAATGTTCATCCATGTAATTCAACAAATGATAAATTTATCAATTTGGATTATTTTTTCGATACTTTTATGAAAAATTCTATATTTATTACTATTTTAGGTAGAATTTTAAAACACTCTACAAAAGTAGTTTTGTAGATCTATTTAGTATCATTTATAGGGACCACCACTTGGAGTGATGGTAAGGTACTTGTTTCTCAAGTCATAAGACCAAGCTTCAAGCCTAGGTGTAGCCACTCAAAAGAAGTTTGGCTTTCACTCATCTATTAACCCTCTCAAGATCCTACCTTGGCAGAATGAGCATTGAGCCTAAGGGAGTATGTAGCTCAAGTCTTCCAAATTGTAGATTTGAACCTAAGGGAGTATACTAAGACAAGTGCTCCTTGTGAACATGGTAAAAATACATGTTAGGTGTCTATGGTGTTAAGTAGACAACTTCCTATGGAAAATCATTATCGAATCCTTTACTACCTTAATGAGTTATCCAATGTTGTTGGGATAATGGTGCTAAAATAATAATATGTATTTATAACCATTACTGGTTATTCCTTTAATACGTTAACCTTTACTCTTTGAAATATGCCTTACAATCACTAATTTTGAAGGCATTTAAGTAGGTAGTTCCCTTCTATTCTAAAAATAAAATAAAATAAGGATACTATTTTGAGGTAGGTATTCTTATGCTAGGAAAATTCTAAACTATGTATATACATTTGATGAGTGGCGAGGTACCCCTACACTCAACCATACGAATACGAGCATGCACGCGCGATCCGGTCGAACTCCGCAGACTAAATGCCTTAACGCCACAAGAAACACTTGGGGTTAATCGTTCGTTGTCTTCCTAGGCTTGCTTGTAGGTGTCACGGTGTATGGTTAAGCAAGTTTGAGGTATATGATTTTTTTGGTATTTTCACGGTTTATCTTCTATGCTATGAGAGAGAGGGTTGAGAAAACTAACTAACTCTAACTAATGTCCTAAGTCTAAATTAACTAGCGTCAGCATCCGTTCCCACTTACCGGACACACCCTGAACTATGCAACTGTGGCTTACCAAATGCTAACCGTTACTGGGATCACCACACGTAATGCAAGTGCTCGAAGCGGTCGTACTGAGGCACCTATTTAGCCTAAGTGTGATAAGCAGCCGATTCCTTAGCTAGCCGTACACACCCGTGGGTGCTCGTAACTAAGTCGTACTTATCACACGATCTAGCCTAGCAATGAGCAGCCGATTCCTCAACTAGCCGTACACATTAGACCCGGGAGTTACCAAGCGCAGAATCCTGGAATACGCTACTGGGTTACCAAGCATCCAATGCTCGTAATTGAGTCGTACTCATGCATTGCGTCAAGCAGCCGATTCCTTGACTAGCCGTACACGTCCGTAGACGCTCGTAATCAAGTCGTACTTGAACGCACTAGGAAAGCAGGAAATAAAGCAATAAATGAAACCACGTGCTGCAAGGTTTATCCAATCAAGTTCGTCTTTATTGCCGTACACAACTTGGGTTCAGGTTACAAGCTGCTCGAATAAAGAGCCGTTCACTCTAGGACTCCTACTGCGGGCACAGGGGAAAAATTCTAACTCTGGAGTGATCAATCTGCCAGAGCTTCGCTACCTCTAGCCAGGATTGGGAAATGAAGGGAGTGCCGCCTCTTATTTATAAATATGGCGGCGGACCGCGATATTGCGTACGCGATATCGCAGGGGAAGACGCGGTATCGCGGCACAGTGCATGTCGCGTCTCATCATACCCCCATGACTGAATGAAAACTTGTCATCGAGTTTCTTACAATGATTACAGGTAGGTATGGGATTATTAGGGAAAATGGAACTAATGGGATGACATGTGAACGGTCTTTATTACAAGACTTGACAAAAACTGGTGTTCATGACAACAAGGGTGAACACCTTATTACAATGACATCAGGCCATATTTGGCAGCTGAGAGAAAAGAAGAGAGAGAATAGAAGAGAAGAAGAAAGAAGAGTCTTGCTGCTGCCAATGCCTAGATTGTGCCTTCCGTTGTCCATCCATAAGTGTATTATCAATTCCACTCCTTGCATAGCTGCTTCAGCGCTGCTCCACTCCAAGTGTTTGCTTCAGATCCATTCTGTTGTTGTTAAATCGCCATCTCCACACACAACACAATCATATATTAGCAAGGGTAATTGAATC
>MNCI01007315.1:214599-248215 GCA_015680685.1 Gnetum montanum
CCTCTTATTTATAGATATGGCAGCGGACCGCGATATCACGTACGCGATATTGCAGGGGAAGACGCGATATCGCGGCACAGTGCATGTCGCGTCTCATCAACATTAGTCTTGATTTGAAAGCTCTATCGTATTTGTGTAATTTCATTACATTTAAAGATTTTACCATTGTTATAAATAGTATATTAAATTCTAACAAAATAGAATAAAGAGGAGAGGAATGAAATGTTCAAATTGTAAATCCTAACTTCGCCTATTTCTTGACTACATAGCTCTATATGTACATGATGAATTGATACCAAACTAAACCAAGATTTAATAATCAAACTTATGACAACTAACTAATGAAACTCACTGCTACATCACAAACTCATCATGACTCTAACAAATACATTTGACTAATACATTAATTTTCTAAAATATATCAAATTTTAAGATGCCACCACTTGCAGTGATGATAAGATGTTTGTTTCTTAAGTTGTAAAACCTGGGTTCGAGCATGAGTGTAACCACTCAAAAGAGGTTAGGGTTTCGCTAATCGATGACCCTCCTAGGACCCCACCTTGGTAGGATCAACACCGAGCCTTTGGGTAATGATCCTTATCAAATTTTAAATTTTAACATATGGAAATTTCTTTCATTCTTGAAATACTTCTAAAGCCTTCAAAATCTTCTATCTTCACTAGCTTTATAAAAATGTTTCTGACTTGATCATGTGAATGATAATAGTAAACAACAATTTCTTTGTTCTTACTAGATCTCTAATAAAATGTAATTCACTATCAATATGTTCACTTTTACCATGGAAAAAAAGATTTCTTAATGCTATTATAGAATTATTATCATGAAATATTTTAGTGGCTCTTAGTGCCTCCTACAATTCATTAAGCATACTCCTCAACCATTAGGCACAATTACCTATTAATGTTAGTGTAATGTACTCTACCTCTTTTGTAGACAATTGTATTATTTGTTATTTCTTTAAAGATAATGAAACTGTACCTATACCAAAACTAAAATGATATTTAGATATAGTTCTTCTATCATTTAAATCTCCTACCTAGTCACTAGCTATGTATCCTACCAACTTTGTATCAGTTTCCTTTCCATAATAAATACCATGACTAGTTGCCCCTTTAATGTACCTTATGATTCTTTTACAAGCTTGAAGATATGATAACTTGGGATTTTCCATGAACCTACTTAATACCTCACAACATACATAATATTTGACCTAGTATGTAGTAAATATATTAAATTTTCAATCATACTTTTATATAATGTAGAATAAAATTTTATGCTCTTATCATATTTTGATAGATTTGTACCTAGAACACTTTGTGTAGAAATAGTTTTACAATTGTTTATGTTAAATTTTTCTAAAATTTCTCTTGCATATTGATATAGGGATATTAGAGTACCTTCATTTTTCTATACGACTTCAATGTCAAGGAAATATCTCAGCAAGCCAAGATCCAACATATCAAATTCATTCATCATTGAGTCAAAAAATTCTCTAACTATTTTTTTATTATCACCAATACAAATTAAATCATCAACATAAATACATGCAATCACAATCTCCATTATTCTTTTTCATAATGAAAGTATGATCCAAAGAATATTTTACAAAACCATTCTTCTCAATATAAGATTCAATTTTTGAATTTCAATTCTTTGGTGCTTATTTAAGGCTCATTAAGGCTTTTTTTTTTAATTTAAAAACTCTACCTTTTACATATTCAAATCCATGTAGCAGTTGTTCAGCTTACATTTTCTCTTTAATTCACCATTTAAGAAAGTAGAGTTAACTCACCAATTACTTTTTTACCTTTAGGAAGATCTTCAAGTTTCCAAGCATGAATTCTTTCTGTGGAAGTAATTTCTTATTCCATAGTTGTTGTCCACTTCCAATATTTAAGAGCTTCATAAAAAAATTCTAGGATCTTCATAAAAAAAAAAGCAAAATATAAATTTTCATTAAGGAATACTTCTCTAGAATTTTTATAAAGATTTACTAAGCTCCTTGTCTTTTGTTCTAATATTGGTAAAGAGTAGGGATTGATGGAGCTTAATATTATAAAACTTTGAGTGCTAGTTCTAGTATCTTTGGCATCTTTAGTTGTAGCCTTTGATTCGTAGAATCTATAGATCATTGTCATTCTTGCTCCTCTTGAAAAATGACATCCATATTAATTATCATTTTCTTTATTAAAGGATTATATACTTTATATGCCTTTGGGGGCTGTTGGAATCCTAAAGTAATTGTAATATAGGTACACCCGAAGATATAAATTCCAATTAGAACTTTATAATTGTTATCTATCAAAATCGAACCTATGAATTAGAGCTTTTAAATCAAGAATCTTATCACTAGGCTAACATCTCATTATTTAATTTATATGCTTTTGAATTCTTCCTTTAGCCAATGAAGATACACTTCTCTACATGATCATCCAACTTCCTTTTCAATGCATCTGGTACATGTACAATATCCATACATCTAAAAATCCTCATATGCTCTAGATTAGCTTTCTATTCAATTCATACTTCTTGTGGAGTGATTAATCTTAGTCTTCCTTATGGGATATCTATTCATAATATACATTGTACAGTAAATAACTTTAACTCAAAAATCTTTAGGTGATTTTTAACATGTAACATGCTTCTAGCCATTTCAAGTAATCTTCTATTTTTATCTCAAAAATATCATTTTGCTGAGTGTATCCAACTATCAATTGACTTCTTATACCATTTTTGTTACAAATAAGATATATATATATTTTGTCAAAGGTGGAGTGGAATAAGGTCCCTTTTTGCTTTTTGAAACTTTTGGCCTGACTTCAAAATTTGGCCAAAAGGATGACCACAACTAAGACCCCAACTGGTGGCTCACTCATTGTATTGCAGTGCATGGGAAGTGCGCAAGTGATGGTTAAGAATCATGAGTTATATTTAAGTCATTGTGTGTTTGGGAGCTGATGACAAGGACCATAGGTTGTTGAGCACTCATGGAATATTGACCACAAATCATGGTGTGATAATGGATGCTTAACCATAGGTTGTGGTTGATACAAAATGTGTCGAACTTCTAGCTCTAGCCTTCTCTTCAATTTCTATTAAAACCACAAATCATGGTTGACTTGTGTTGTAATACAATGACTTGTGATGAAGTCATGGTAGATAGAAATAGTGGCTTTTTTCTTACTACAAAACTAGAACTTGTGGTGAGGTTATGGTGTATCTTTGATTAAACCATGAGTCATGGTAAACTCATGGTTGAGTAGGGATGCTAAAATCGACAACAAAATGATGTTGAGCACAAATTATGCTACATGGGTAGAAGGCATTAATGCCAACCTTGCAACAACAAGAATTGGCTAAGCTTTTGAAGGTTTATGCACCACACCTAGTCTTGGAATAATTTTAAGTTGAATTTGCTCTTCTCAGCCCAAAGGGATTCTTGGTTGGCCAAGAAACCCCTCCTTCAACTTGAAATTCTCGTAGACATGCAATAATCACTTGAACAGATAAGTGGCAATAATGAAGATTGATCTTCAATAAGATCTTTTACTTCTTTATTCTCTTGAATGATAATAGAGATGATATGCAATTGAAACAATGTTAAAATTAATGAATTAATGAGATATTGAAATGCAATTGAAATAGATGAAATCATTAAAGGAGATAGTGAGACAATGATATGGAAGTAAACACTTCTCTTCTTCTAATGCTTCAAGCTTTAATCTTACATCAATGGAGTTTTCTTAGAATGCTTCCAGTTTGAGGGGAAACCATACATAGAATAAATAGAAAAGTAAGAAGGTTCTTAAAAGTACAATTAACTT
This sequence comes from Gnetum montanum, assembly GCA_015680685.1. NCBI lineage: Eukaryota > Viridiplantae > Streptophyta > Gnetopsida > Gnetales > Gnetaceae > Gnetum > Gnetum montanum. The sequence continues at coordinate 218,445 of MNCI01007315.1, forward strand.
TAAACTGGGCTACAAATGACTCATCTGATCATCATCTAAATAACAAGAAAAGGACACTTGTAGTCCCAACTCATGAGGATGTGTCACATATATCCATGTGGTTCCAACACAAGCGGAATGACCACATGGGGCCTTAGGTGGTTCAAAGGATGAGATGCTTGACATGTGGCAATGGAGGATCCACATTTGACTTCATTTGACTTCTCCTTCTCTCTCAATTTTTAAAATACAAAATTATGTTATGTGATACATTACATGGAGACATGGGAACATGGACCCATTGTAATAGTGTGAGATGAAATTGGCATAAGACAATTTAAAAAGTTCTGGGATGTTATGAGAAATAATTTCTCCAATCTATTTAAAAGGTCATAGGTCATTGTGAGTAATGACCAATTTTAATGAATTGGTGATTGTGAGGGCTGATGTATATAGGTAAGCAAGATGGCATGAAGATGGGATGGGCCTGGGAATGATGTTGGCTAGAAGCCGACATTGAAGAGAAGGTCTAGGAGGCTAACATCCAAGGAGGGCTATTTGATAAAGTACCATCAACCTCAGGTTGCAATGGAGGATAACAAAGGCTAAAGAGGAGTTCTAGTGGTAAATGTGGTAGGTCCATTGCAGAGGCTGAAGAGGAGGCTTAGTGGTGAATGTGGTAGTAGGCAATTGTTGTTGTGGATAAGGGTAGTAGAGGCTAAAGAGAAGGTTTGATAGGCTTAGAGCAAGGACAGGTTGTTGCTGTATTAGAGGGCAAGGATGTGTGGATGCTATATTATAAAGCAAAGATCTGTTGCTGCTATAGTAGATGCCCAAGAGGAGGCTCAGTGGGCTAAGAGTAAGGATGTACTACTACTGTATTGTAGAGTAAGGATGTGTTGTTGCTATATTGCACAGTAAGAATATGGTGTTGTTGTATTGCAGAGCAAAGACATGCTATTATTGGATTATAAAGCGAGGATGTGTTGTTACTATGTTGCACAACAAGGATATACTACTACTAGATTATAGAGCAAGGATAGGCTACTCCTATATTACAGAGCAAGGGTGTGCTACTACTAGATTAGAGAGCAAGGATATGCTATTGCTGTATTACAAAGCAAGGGTGTGTTGTTGTTGGATTGTAGAGTAAGGGTGTGATGTTGCTATATTGTAGAGTAAGGGTGTGTTGTTGCTAGATTGTAGAGTAAGAATGTGATGCTGCTAAATTGCAGAGTAAGGACATGTTGTTGCTGGATTGCAAAGTAAGGATGTGATGTTGCTATATTGCAAAGAAAGGATGTCTTGCTACTTGATTACAAAGTAAGGGAATGCTATTATTGTTTTGTAGAGTAAGAATATGTTGATGCTACTAGATTGCAAAGAAAATATGTGCTACTATTAGATATTGTAGAGAATGGGTGTGTTGCCACTATATTGTAGAGCAAGGTGTTTTGTATAATTCCTTGCTTTTGCTAATGAAAATCCTTTGGTAATGTGGAGATAGGTGCAAACTATCTTTGAGTCTCTAATTTTTCTTGCATTTTGTTTCTTTGATGCTTTATTGTTCTTGGCATTTTTCTACATAGTTCCACTATTCAATATTAAAATTTTCATGGAATAATTAGTATTGGAGTAGGTAGTGGATATAGAAGAATGGCTTCTAGGGCCTCGAAGACAAAGTTTGAGGTGGAGAAATTCAATTGCAAGAACAACTTCAAGTTGTGGTAGATCAAGGTTAAGGATCTACTTAATTAGCAAGGTATACACAAAGTTTTATATGGAAAAGTGAGAAAACCTTCAGGAATGTTAAATAAAGTTAGAGAATTCAGTGTAGAAGATACACGAATCAATTGTTTCTGTGATTTTACTTGACTTTATGTATAGAGATGGAAATTGAATGGTTTCTACAAAACTTCCGGCTTGTTAGAATATGAAACCATACTAACTTTGAATGCTCTCTTATTTCATCATTAGTGGTTTCTACAAATTTTAGGTTGTTATTAGAAAGGCATTTTGAAGCAAGAAAAGACTCTAAAAGATTATTCTTTAACACGTAGTTATTTTCTAGGTAGTTATCAAGGTTATATTTTATAGTCTCCCATCGTCAATTTCAGCATATTATTGGAGTATTGATCCTAAGTAGTGAAACTGTGTAGTGAGGAATTTTTTATCTTGAATTGGTACTTCTATTCCATTAGTGTTATCCTTTTACCTATTCCAAAACACATTTACTTTTTGAAAACAAGAGTGTTTCTAGTATATTTTCCAATACACATATTTTTACCTTTTGCAACTGTTAGCCAGTCAAAACCAAGTTTTTGAACTCTTTTATGCTTCCAACATATAAATTATGTCAAGAGGGTTAAAATGAACATACACATGCCATATTAATTTCTATAAAAAGTGGACACTTAGTCAATCCTTAGGAACTATAATTAGTAAGGAGGTTAAATTCAACATTCAGCATTAATATTTCAAAAACTTTAGCACTAATGAACAAACCAATTATAATTTTGGCAAGTTGATTTACTGGGGCTGTATTTCATGTTGTTTTAATGCTTCTAAAAGTTTGTTGGGGCAGTAGAAGTTTAAATACCTTAACTTAATGTATGAAGTCCTCAATAGGAAAGATGAGCATCACTACATTGGTGTTTTCCACAAGTATTTCAAGAATTATGTCTCCTGTCATGCATAGGTATACCGGGACCACTTTGTTGTTCTTGGTGATTTACCTTTATTACCTATGAGGTTTGTGTTTACTCCTTTGTTATCTAGTTCCATATCTTTGTGCTTGGGGCTCAATAGTCTTCTTCCCAGTAATTTTGTGAATAATTTGTCAATGTGGCATCTTATGTCATTTATGTATAGGAATGACCAGTGTGATTATTGTTCTGGGATCTAGCCTTTATCTTTTTATCTTGGCCAGTAGTGGGGAAGGCTAGGAGGAAGCCTTTTTTCTGGCTTCATTTTGTATAGTAGGAGCTGGCTGATTGGCATTTTGTCACAAATATCCTTTTTTTATAGTGATGGTTTTGTTTATTATACCCTTTTAATAACATAGGATAATCCTTCTTTTCAAAAGAGAAATATATCATTACCATCCAGATACCATATAGGCAATCCCCCAAGTTTGAGTGGAATTAGACCACCTTGAAATATAAGATAATTCTTTAATTAGAATAATCATTTATTAAAATATTTAGCACACTGTCATAATAATCATGGATAAATTTCTATAAATCTTTGAATACTATTCTAAAATGTTATTAAATTTTTCCTTTTCATTCTTACATTTTTAAAAGAAAGTTAAGAGTAAAATTCATTTAAGAAAAATTTAATGTCTTGCATACATGTAATTCTTCTAGGATGCATCTGAAGTTTAATAGAAACAAAACTGAGTTTATTGCAATCACTTGCATTTTAGTTGGAATTTTTGAATATATCATTTTTAGATGTTAATAATACTAATTTGATTATTAAAAAACATGTTTAGGCATGTATCCATCATGAAATAGTATAATAAAATTGATCAAAGTATGATATCCATTTAGTTATGTATAAATGTAATAACAAATGGAAGGGGCAAAAGAGGCAATTTCTAACAACTTTAAAACTGTTGAAAGACTTTATCGCTAGTATAAAAAGTTATTACATGTGTTCAAACTCATTATGTACAATTTAACCTAATTTCATATTCACTTATTCTATTATTTTATGCTTAGCAAGTTGAACTTCTACCCATGTTACACGCAGAATTTAGAGAGAGTAAAGGAGATATAAAAAGGAACATTAGTTCTCAGATAAATGAAGAGTTATCTATTGGATTTTCGGAAGCAACAAAAGTTTCAGGACTAACTCTAGACAAAGTCTGTGAGTTTACAGGTATTTCCTTTTGTCTATATAATTTTGACAGGTTGATTTGGTGGGACTGTAATCTGTGTTGTTTTATTTTATTTTATTTTTGCCTCTTTTAAAAAAGGAGGAAGACCATTATGATCTTATCATATGAAACAATTCTATTTTTAATCACAATATTCTAGTTTATGTAATAAATATTTATTTCCCTTGCTACTTGACTTGGAAGGCTGTTTTCTATCATCCAATTTTTATGTTGGATTTTTGTCAAAGGTGCATCTCAATTATAGTTGTTATCTCTCTTTGTTTGTTTCTTTTCCTTTTTTGAACAGTACATGCACAATGTGTTATCAGGGGATTAATGATTATTTATTTAGTAAAGGCATGTGGCTTTGATTTGACAAGTCACATATTTAATTCTAATAGGTCACTATTGAGATATACAAGCAATATGCTAAAAATTGTTGAAACTAAACTAATCTAATAGATGTAATTAAACATAGTTTTAGCTTCAGCTTCATTTAGTTAATCCAAGCAGTGCTGGTTGCCCATGGAGTGCCCTTTCTATCACTTTTTCTTTGGTAGGGCTCCATTAGTTTTAGCTATCCTAGATTTATTTGAAGAAAGAAATTTATGATCTAAAGGTATTTGAAAATCAGAACTTATTTCAATATTGACTCAAAAGAACCCTCAGTGGGTTCAGTTTAGATTGTTCTACACTTGGCATGCAAAGGACCCATAAGAGGAAAATCTCCTTTAGCTATAGCAAATATTAGATGTTGGCAGAGTTATTATTTGATGTTTCACTTATATATTTAGTGGTTTTACTCTTGTGCTTTGGAATGCACGTTTTGATTGAAAATTGAAAAGGAAAAAAAAAACAAAAAAAAAAACAAGGAAAGAAAACAATCCAAGTTACATGGATTAAAACAATTGGTATGAAAGGTCAAGGCTGTAGGATTTGTTGATTGTGACCTATAGATTTCTAATCCCATTTCACTCTTACCTTTTGTTGAATAGATTAAAAAAGATTTTATAAATGGCACAATTTTGGATGAAATTAAGAATTTCTTAAGATGTTAGAGATCAACCAAGGATCAAGAAAAAGGATTGATTACATAATCACTAAGTTAAAACAATTGCATCAAATGTAGTTTAGACCTACACTATGTCTTTCTGATGTTCCATGTTCTAGTCATTTGATGCACCATTTTATCTAGTGATAAATTAATTGAATGTATCAAGACCAATATGTTCCTCAATGTATATAATTCCATTGCCTAGTATGAAAGTTCCACTCAAATAGTGAATTTGATAAGAATACAAAAGATAAGATTGAAATGATATGCTTAAAATGAAGCTAGACTAGTGGTGTATTATGTGAAGAATCCTAATAAAATTAAAAGGAAATTTCAACAATTCAAGATAAATCAATATGGTAGAAATGTAACTGCTATAATGGATTCTAAATATTATAAGATAAATTTCATAATGCAAATATTAGAGAAAGACTTGGAGTTATCATAAATAAATTATAGGAATGGTGTTTTAGATGGTTTATTTATGTTCAAATAAGATAAAATAATGAACTTATCAAAAAAAATTTTATATCACAGTTCAAGGAAAACTGTTGAAAGGAAGACCAATGAAAACATGTGAAAAAATAGTTTGAGTAGATATGAAAAATTGCAAATAGATCAAAATTTAGTTTTTGGTAGAGGTGAATGGTAAAAGAGAACTAATATAAGCAATATTATTTTGTTGGGACAAGGCTAGGATGATAATGATATGCTATTGGTTTTGCTAGCTCCATTGTTTGCTCTCCTCTACCAGAGAAGTTGGTTCAATTGTCAAGTTATGATTCAGGGATATGGAATATGGAAGTAGCTTTACAACTATAGGCACCAGATTATGCTTTAAGTTATTTTCAACATTAAGTATTAAAACTTTACTTCCCTTAGGAAAACAGGCAATATCAGTTGGCTCCACCAACATAGAATATGAAACTGAAATTAATACAAAAGATTTACCAATACATATAGCCTATCCACAAATTGACAACTCTATAGAAAAATTCTACAGCTTTATTCTCTCTACCAAAGCTGGAGAGCTAGGAAAGAGATATTACAATGTTGTTTTTAAAATCCCTATTTTTATAGAAAATGTTCCTTTTTTGTGTCTTAGAACAATTGCAACATGAATCTGAACCTCTTTTCCCAAAAGGAAAATCTGCCATAATTCCTAGTCTAAAAATCTTTTAGGATGCCTGAAAATTTGGATGAAATAGAACAAAAGTTAAATGAAATCCTGAAAGAAAAGGGATTAGATATAGAAGCATCTAGCTTTATTAAGATTGAAGAAAAGAAAAATGAAGCATCTAGCAACAAGAATCCTACACAAGAAAAAACTGGAGAACAGACAGGCAAAGCATCTTGTCGCAAGAATCCTACAAAAGAAAAAAACCAAACATATGATGATTCTTGCCCACATCCTGCTGCTATTAAACATGACAAAAACTATCATTGCGCAGAATGCGACGCTTTATTAAGTATTAACATGAATGCAAAAGACACTAGCTTTGATGACGAGGATAGACTGAATATGTCCCTGAAGTACAAATAGGAACTACATAACAAGACAAAGAAAAAGACCACATTATGTTTCAAAAACTCTCTATTGATCCACCAAGTGATATATCAAAACTACAAAACTGAACAAACAATCCCTTAAATTCTACTTTGTACACATCCAGGACATGTCTCTCTGAAGTCAGAAAAAATAGGTCTGAAATAAATAAAAAAAAACTCAGCTGTACAAAATGGGTGTTTAAACAAGAAATCCAGAAACCAAAACCCTCAGTCATCCCTGACTACAGAACTAGCTTAGATTCACTCCCTAGAAGTTCTTCCATACGGACCAACAAAGCAAAACCAACAAGACAGGAAATAGGAAAGGCTAAAATAAACAATTATAAAAGTTAGAAAAACTTTCACAAGTGAAGTATAATATTTTATAAACTACTTCAGTGGTTTTAGCTTCCCTCCAGTGTTCTTTCTTCTTTTTGTCAACAGAATAATTAGTGATAGCAAGAAATTACAAGTGGCCAATGAACAAAATCAACTAGCCTGAGGCCCTAAAAGAGCAGATAAAAATATGATCTAGGTAGGGAAGGATGTTTGTCAAAAGGTTTCCAAAACGTTTACAACAACCATGTCTTAGCCACAATGCAGATCTCTAATGGTACAGAATAAAATATCATACATTTTTAATGTAGAAGCTGTAGAGATAAAAATACCTTGACATGAGAAGTTTGCAGGGTAGCTCAAATCTTAAACTTCTAAGAGAACTGAAATATCATATTTGCAAATAGAATTTAAAACATCCATGATCATTTTCTTCTCCAAAGCTGACAGAGACTTCATAAGGCAATATCTGGGGCTTCCATAGAAACAAATTCAAGATTGTAAGCTTGATTTCCCACAGATGCCTGCAATTCCTGAATTTTAGTTTATTATCAATGGGACAAGTGCTAATTTCAGTTAACAATCATATTTGAAATTACAATATTTTTTCAAAAGTTTTTCTTATCCTAATTTATTTTCATAACTTTGTTTATGTAATATTTGCAGGTGTGTATATGTGTATATTCATATGATTTAAATGTTGTTAATAACTAAATTATGAATCCAAGAAAAGTTCATCCGGAGGCAGTTAAATGAATTCTTTATTACTGGTAATTTTCATGCTGATTTTTCTTTTGAATTAGATCAGTAATTTACTAGTCACTATGTCTTCATATTGGGCAGTCAATTTGTAAGCTAGGTGATAGTGATGCAAGACCTAATTGCATTCTTAACAACAGAAATAGCATCTATTGTGGCTGCAAAAGCTGTAAATGAAATGTTATTAAGCGGACTTGTTAGTTGGGTAAGGTTTATATGGTAGAAAATATAAGTGTTTTGCAAGATGAATAGAGGAATATTATTGACAAGCAATGAACTCTATCAATAACTGGCCAAACACATTGATGAAAGATGTCACTATATTTGGAAGAATAATTGGAGATGGAGCTCTTCAGTAGAAAGCTTAGGAGTAAGGAAAAATTGCAGATATGATATTAAAATTGTTCCCTTTGCACATATCATGCTTTAAATCTTTGGGAGGGTGCTGGACAAATTCAAGGCATGTTGTAGATTTCTCATTTGGGACAAGGCTAGAATGATGATGATGATGATTGTAGATTTCTCATGTGTTGTTTTATGTCCTATTGTCTTGTATCTTTCTTAAATCTTAGCCTTTCCCAAACTTGAATATTCATGTTGATCCTACATGTCACATGGTTTTGCTTCTTTTCCATGAATTTTGGGCACATTTTTCCATGTTTGGAACACATAAAGACCATTTTTAGCAACTTAGCATCGTTTTCAAATATCAGGAAGCTGAGTTACTATTTATGGCTCACATGTAGTTACATTAAATGCCCAATGAGATTTGAAGGAGATTTGAAGGTACATTGAACAATGCAAGACTTACCAGCAAACTTTTTAATTTCTTTTTTGTTGCTTACAACATGAAACCATTTCCATCCACAGATGGTTACCTCCTAGTTTTTATTAATATTCACTTTTTATTTGATTATATTAAATCATTCCTATTGTTTGTTGTATAATGGTAGTGCAAATTATGGTATTAATGATCAGTGATGATTTGGTCACGTGTTGTTTTGAATAACAACAATGTAAGGTCATTTTGGAGCCCTTTTGAATTAAATTTATTTTTAATTTACACAGAGACAAAGATGATTTTCTTTGATATGAGAGAGTCTTTTTTAAATGGTCTTTATAGAAGTTGTGTTGCATCAACAAGAATTGACCAGGTCATAATTGGCTTGGATTTGGTAAGTCAATTCCATTCCGATATTTTTTAGTCCAACTGCAAATAAAATAACCATAACATAAAACACTGTTAAGCAGATTGTTAAATTGTTTACTGTCTTTTCTATTTCACCTGCATCTTTATTCTGTTGTATTGGTCAAGTCAATGGTTCATGTTACTAAATTTCAGCTGCAATATAGCAGTAGCACATTTTATTTTTAGATTTCATGAAGGCTTTTCTTTCAACACAAGCCTACAAGCATAAATGTGACTTTTCATGTAATGTATAGTCTAAAATCTGGTTCCTGATCTGCATTATCATAGCCTTATCCCATAGCTTTACGAGTTTACTTTGTAAGTTTTTGCCCATCAAAGTTCAAATCTTTAGCCACAGCATGATATATCTGCTCTCTTCTAATGCCATCTTTTGGTTTTATATCCTTTTTATTTGGTTTCCTTCTACTCTGATTAGGAAACTGTTTTAGATAGGAACTGTCTTAGACTATGTTCAACATGGGCAAATGATGGCCAACACTTCTTCGTCTTCTGTTCTGTTAATTAACACTTAATTAAGCTTATGCAAAAATTAACATTTATTTAAGTGTTAATTAATTTATGCATGGAAAAGAAAGGAACATGAACAAAGAACAAAACTGATTTTTTAGTGGTTCATTCAAGGTGGTTAATTTCCCCCTTTTTTATCCTGAAGATAATTTCAACTTTAACATGGATTAATTTGCTTCTCATTCAATCCCAATAATAATTCCAGAATTTTCAACATTGTTTAGTTGTATGTTTTACCCCTATGCTTGGTTTAAACTTTTTTCTCATGAGTTAAATTTTCTCTTCAACAAACAGACCTTGATTAAACTTCTAATCTCTTTTCCATGCACATGTACTGGTCAACTTTCAGTCAATCTTGCACAGATAAAAACCCAGGGTTCAACGGTCAAGTGTCTGATTCATTTTTTAATTTCTGATATTTGTCTGAAGGTGGCACTGGGGAGATTCTAACCTACAGATTTTTGAGACCTACAAGTTTTTAACTGTTATTACATGGAGTTCACACTTACAAAATTTTCTCCGCACTCCTGAAACTCATTTCATGCTTCCAATACACTCCCAAACCATATATACTTCAAATGTGGTGGAACTTCTATTAGTATAGAAATGTTGTCTGTCCACTTCTGAAATTATTATAATGATATCATATTTTAGCTTTTTCTTTTTATTTAAATAGTATGTATAAATTATGCTTAGATTATATAATTGTATGAATTTGCTTTTTTTTTTCTTGCACTCTACATGCACTCCCAATTCGCTTCCGAAAACCTCATTTAAGTGCATGTTCATGCATTTCCTTGCATCAATGCTCCCAAACCATGTGAAGCATAGGTTCTAATACACTTAAGTTTTGCCATTTTAGGTTTAAAGAATGTTGATGTTTCAAAGGTACAAATAATATTCAAATATCTTTAGCAACATTGAATGAGTTTACTAGCTGAGTTTCTAGTTGTATGCATAAGGAAGGGTTGAATTCATGACATCATGACTAGAGATACTTTACGATGAGCTCATAGCCTACCAATCTACTCACATATTTCAATACCATTGTGGGATAATGAAAACATAGTATTTTACAACAATTTGTATTGTCTTTGAAATTTGAATTTTTATGTTGAGATATTAACAAAAATATATATTATGACAAAAGATTTTATCTATGCAATATAATATAATGAAATAATTGGTAGCATAAATTGCAGTAATTGATGTCATCTGTATAGAAAATTTAAACCAAATAACATCATGGAAAGGGACTTTTTAATTTTAAGTGAGTTTTAAAAAGTAGTTCCAATTAGATACAAATTGTTGGGTTTATCTTGTTTTTCAGTTATAACAATGGTGCAACTAGTATTTCAAACAGTTGTGTAATTAATGAGATGTTAATTGTCAAAGGGAAATTGCTTGGTAATTTAACTAATTTTCATCATCTTGATGTGTTTATCCCATCTATGATGGGCTCATCATTAAGGTAGGCAAAAGATTTGACAATGACACATTATGGCTGGCTGTCTACCTAAGAATTAACTAATTTTCATATATTTTAAATTTTAATCAATTATTGCTTTCCATGCAACAAAGCATGCATATGCTTAAATCTTTATGAATTCTTATGAGGCATTTTAAATGTTGAAGATAACTAGAATAACACAATTGATGTTTTTTGCTTTTACGAAAAAAATAAAAAAATAAAAATAAAAAGGTAAAAAAGAAAAGAAACACTCAAAGAACTGCTCCCTTGATTGTTCTTTGAAAGATATTAAGATTTCTAGCCAGGAGACGAGTTGCTTCTATTATTATTTTTGTTCTTCTGAAAGCTTGTCTTACCTGTATTTGTTGTATCATTTGTAGCTTGCATTTTTTTTTTTTGCAAGACTTTTCAAATCATACTACAGTAATTATCAATTGCAATTAATTTCTTTAGGATTAGAAAGAGAATAAATAGCATTACAGTTAACAGCTAGTTGAGGTAGAGGTAGCATGTAATGGTTAGCTTTAGGGAAAAAACAACTAGTTATCTGTATTTTGTTCCTATTCCATAACTCCTGCCAATAATCCCTTTCAGAATGGATAAAGGGATAATTTTGACTTTAATTGAGGTATTTAGGATTGTACCAACTTTAAAATTCATATCTTGGCATACCTATTGCTACGGAAACATTTCTCTTCCTTTTTGGATTTCATTATTCAAAATGTCAATAATATGATCATGATGTGTTTAAAGTTAAAGACTTTGGTTATGTAGAGGTTCTTGGAGAGTTGCTTGAGAATATTGTGGAACCGCTACAAGAACAAATTGTAATGGGCTTGTTACGAGCTTCATTGGTAGGTACCCTCTTAACTGTTTGTAATATGTGCATGTATCTATCATTTTCTGAATGCTTCATAAAGAATGATTTCTATTCTCAGAATGGACTGCTAAGGTTGTTGTTGGATGGAGGTCCTTCATGAGCATTTTCTCAATCGGATTGCAATTTGCTTCTTGAAGATCTGCAAATACTGAAGGTAAGTCTACAGTGAAGTCATCGAAGTAAAATAATTTAATTGTTGTAAAATGAATCTGTAGCTTTTTCTTCCTCTGCAAAAAAGGCATTAAGTAAACATGTGAAGAATGCAAAGCTGTCACTAGGATTGCATATCCGTTAGCAAAGATAAGGATTCTTAATGAATGTCATGGGCTGATCACCAATCATTTCCTTAAATTGCCCATGCTTATTTTCTTAGCAGAAAGAAAACTTAATGTTTCATTAAATTTTTGCCTGATTTTAAGGTGATTGAAATGCTATATTTAAAGAGAGAGTGTGTAAAATATAATTAACATTTTTCTTTTATGCTATTGAATTGGTGTGACCTGCGGTGGGTGACTTCATTTTAGTTTTTTATGGTTGCCTGTCTACCTAATACCGACCTGAATACTCGCCCGAAGTGGTACATGTGCGCTTAATCCTTAAACCTAAAAGTTATAAATTGGATGTCATAACAATTAAATCAAGGTTTATCTAATGAATAGAGAAATAGTGGTTCCCTCAAAGATTTCCTATTCAGGAAACCTTAATGCAATATTTTAATCAGTGTGTTAGCCATGTTGTTTCAACAGCTGTGAATGTATTGAAAAGTTTGCCAATGCAGTAATTCTCCTGATTTTTTTCAGGATTTTTTCATAGCAGATGGTTATGGTCTTCCTCGTGCATTAGTGGAAGCTGGAGCAGAATTTGTCAGTGAAGTAGCAGATTTATACCGAGCTGAGGTACATTTCTGTTGCATCGAACTCATAAACATAAGAGTATATTTGTAAGCTTGCATCAACAATGAAACAAATGTCCCAATTTAAAACTTATTCCTGTCCAGCTTATCAACTGAAGAATTTCTTAAGTACAATTATCTATCTTATCTGATTTTATTTCCAAACATTTTCCTTTAAAACAGTTTATTTTTCCTTGTTCCCGAAAAGACACCTACCATAAATGTTTTATGTTTTTTGGATGTGCAGATTATTAGTGTCATTCAAAATTTCAAGAATAGCAGTGATCAAATGTGTGGCCACCTCACAACGAATTTCTAAAAGAGCCTCAAGGGATTTTAGTGTTCTTTTGTGGATTCTTTGTCGCAGCACTGAACCTGAAGCTTCCAAGTTTCTAAGGAAGCAGCAGAAGTTTCTAAAATCTTCTCACTGATGATTTTGTATGGGATAAGCTTATTTGGATTTTCTCATGTTGGCCTGGTACAGTTGTATTGTGTCATGGTGAAAGGAGATTTAATTTTCTACTGTCATGAAGCTTGAAACATTTGGTCCTGTTCACATTTTCTGATGTATGCACTATTTTTGATTTTTCTCTGAACCATTAGTTTGCCTGCTGATGTGGAATATATTTTGGCATGCTTTAAGATATGTTTTGATAATTTTCCCGATGCATTAAAGTGTATTTGCGAAACGTACAGGACTTGTGACTCAGAGTTTAATGGCATTTTGTGGCATTTTGCAGAAGCTATGTCATTGATTTTTCTTTTAAGTCGTAGATTATAAATGACTCTTTTAAGCTTGGAAAGGGTGAAGATTTAGGTTGGTACACTAAGTATTTTGGCGAGCACGTTAGGGGTTTGAAAGTTGCTGTATGCATAATAATATGGATGTAATTGGAACATGGAGTTTAAAATGGAATTATTGAACTAAAATTGGATTTTTATTTGTCCACTCGTGATTTCTTAATGGAACGTGTGTTTTGGGTTTTCCTACAAGCCTCAGTTAGTTTAAATCACCCTTTAAAAATATGGTAAAGGAAAGAGCATCATATATTGTCATGATTTTTATCAAGACAAACAGGGATGATGGCATGATCCATATGGATGATTTTGTAAAGATCTAGGAAAGGTGCACTCACCATCTTTGAAGAGGTTTTGTCCAATCAAGGCTTTATTAAGGATTTGGAATATTACAAACCCATGTCACCCCAACAATTAGAGTATATTATTCATGAGAAGCAAGAAGTTTGTGATATGATTGTGGAGCAAGAATACAAGCACAGACATGCTAGATGCAAGCAGCTCTACCAATGTTGATTCCAAACTTGGATACGGGAGGGTTAGCGTCAAGTTGACTAGCGATTGTAAAACCATGCCAAATCTCATGGATGAGTTCTAATTAAAATTTTGCAGATGCAATGGCATTCTACAAATACAATGTGCAATAGTCACATGGCTTTGTTGCTATGGAAAATGAGCAAGTATTTGCTAAGACATCCTTCAAAAACCAAGAAAATAGGTTGATGTACAAAATGGCAAAAAAAAAAAAAAAAAAATAAAAAAAAAAAGAAGCAAAAAAAAGATGCAACATTAGCCAAAGCTGAAAATAAGGCCTTAGATAACTTTTATGAGAAATTAGGAACAAAAATTGACAAAAATAAAAAATGAGAAATGTAAAGACATTGATTATGTGAAATGCATCAAGGAGTCAAATGAAAGAATTTTAATAAAAGACAATGAAATTTTAGATAAGTGGAAAAATTATTTTCAAGAACTATTAAATAAAGAATTTCTAAGAGAAAACATCTAAAGGAAGAACCATATGTTGGTTTAGTTAGTGAATTTTCCTTCTTGGAGGCAAAGACAATTTTATCAAAGATGAAAAATAGAAAAGTTGTTAGACCAAATAACATTTCTAAAGAAGGTTGAAAAGTATGGGGGGATATTAGGAGTTTCTTGGCTGACACAATTATTTAACAAAATCTTGAAGGATGGAGAAATGTCCAATAGTTAGAGAAAAAGTAGTGTTGTCCCCATTTAGAAAAATAAAGAAATAGAATTATGAAAATTATCCAAGAATCAAGCTAGTGAGACATACTATGAAGCTTTGGAAAGGAGTCATAGAGTAATGTCTCATACTTGAATCAAGGGTATTAGAAAATTAATTTGGATTTATGCCAAGGAAAATCTACTATAGAGGCTATTTTTTTGATACAACAATTGATGGAGAAATTCAAAAAAACATAGAGGAAATCTACATATGATCTTCATTGACTTGGAAAATGCATATGACATAATGGAACATAATTTGAATGGAAGATGTGGATGTTCTTGGCCTTCCAAATTGTCCAAACCACAATGGTATACAAGTTATCATAGTTAAGATTCTCAAAGTTACTAGGGGTAGTTTGATGCCACACTTGTGAACTAAATGCAAAAGTGTAAATAAGATGTGTTGTCATCTCCATGGTGCCATTGCTACAAAAGGCATATGTCCAATTCATGATGATTCTTCTATGCACTAGGAAAGCTTGTTAAGATTTGGTACTTTAATCAAGGTTAACATCTTTAAAAGTGTATATATGTTATTCATTATCTATAACTATAAATCATCATCTACAGTAACATGTTGTCACATGGAATTAGTAATTAATGTTGTGGTTATTTACAAAGGTTAGTTTGACTTAGTTATGTCATCTATAACCTGCTACCTCTCAAGAAGAGTAATATCATATTAGAATTGGTAGACTAGTCCATCACTATTTCATTGGAATTGATAAATGATATTGTTATCACTGCTTGTGGGTGGTCTTATCTTGCCAATTTCCTAGTGATCAAAGTTGAGAACTACAAGGGGGTGTTTAGAATCATTATGGGAAGGGCATGGCTAAGTACTGTTGAGGTAAGAATGGGCATCAAAGATCTTTCCTTGGAAATTTCCAAAGAAAATGCATTCGGAAAGATCGAGAAAAAAGGAGTTCCATGCATCGCGTACAATAATATAGGGTGCAACTACGTGCAGAAACTCTGGTCCATGAAAAAAGCATCCATTTCCACATGCAAGTAGTGTGCAAATAAGGCAAATATTCAAATGTGCTTGTATGCAATAGCAACAAAGACAAGAGGGCACCTAGTGGTTGATAGCTGATTTTAAGAGCAACATAATTTACATGAAATTGACTAAGATCCTAACATGTGCCTATGTTATAGGCATGGATGAACTAGAGAAAGTTCATCACCAATTCTCTAATGACAAAAATGGTAATACCTATTAGGGAGAGTTAGAAATCTCTAAAAATTTTAAACAAGAGCCCCTAGAGTTAAAAACTCTAACTATCAGCCTGGAATATGCATTTTTGAAAAATGGAAAGCCATTTATAATTAATCCTAAACTTGCTCCTAAACAAAAAGAGAAAATATTAAAAGTGATTAATAGATGGCTAACAACCTTTGCTTGGTCATATCCTAAGCTCACTGGGATTGATCCACGAATATGCCATCATTGTATCTATACCGATTCAGGCATGAAGCCAAGGAAGTAACCACAACTGCAGTTGAACACCAAATTAAAGAAAATCATTAAGTAGAAAATAGAATAGCTCCTCAAGGTGGGGCTTATCTATTCCATTATGGATAATGAGTGCATCATTCCACTCATGATTGTGCCAAAGAAAGGTGGCAAGTGGTAGGTTTGCATTGATTTTAAGTTGTTGAACATGGCAACATTCAAAGATCATTTTCCACTGTCATTTGTCGATCAAGTGTTGGACACCATTTTGGGACATTGCTATTATAGCTTTCTAGATGGTTATAATGGCTATAACCAAATTTAGATTGTGTCAAAGGATTAGGTCAAAACTACATTCATGAGTCTCTAGGGGACTTTTGCATATCGAAAGATGCCTTTTGGTTTGTGTAATGCTCCTACCACATTCCAACGCTTGGTCTTGAGTATCTTTCAGTAGCAAATTGGTAGTAAGATGGAAGCCTTTATGATTAATTTTTCCACTTATGGCACTACATTCGAGCAAGCCTTGGACTACCTTAAGTAAGTATTAAAAAGATATGTGGAGACAAACCTACGCTCAATTAGCAAAAGAGCCATCTAATGGTCTAAGAGGGCATACTCTTGGAATAAAGAATCTTACAAGTAGGGATCAAGGTAGACCTTGAAGAGATAAGGATCATCGAAGAAATAACCCATCAACCAAAAATAGTTAAATATGTCTTGTCATTCCTTGAACACATTGGTTACTACCAATGATTCATAGAGAATTTCTCTGAGGTCACAAAACTATTGGTCAAGCTAACAAAGAAAGATGCTCCATTTATTTGGACCAAGGAATGTGAAAATGCATTCCAAAAACTAAAAGAAACTCATAGAAACTCTAATTCTATGAGCACCAGACTAGACTAGATTGTTTCATATCATGACTGATGCATCAAATTATGCCTTGGGAGCCATGCTGATGCAGTTGAAGAATCAGAAACATCCATATTACATCCACTACACAAGCCAAAGCATTGTGGATGTACAACTCAATTACACCATAACAGAGAAAGAACTGATGATAGTGGTATATGTTGTAGAAAAGCTCAGGAACCATATGCTTGGGTACAAAGTATTTGTACACACTAATCACAGTGCTATTCACTTCTTTATGAACAAGCTAATGGTGAGCCCTTGTGTCATATGATGGCTGGTGATCTTGCAAGAATTTGATCTTATGATGGTAGATTAAAAGGAGACTAAAGATGTGGTCATCGACCAACTCTCTCAGTTAAGATGAGATAAAAAAGAGAAGGAGAGTCCCCTCTATAATCAATTTCTTGATGAACTCCTCTTTGCTAAAGTAATTAATGACCAATTGCTTTGAAAACCAAAATGGTATGATGGCATTCTCACTTATCTTCTCACTTAGGAGATGCCACAAGATCCAGACTACAAGAAGAAACAACAGTTTCTTCATTAGGCCAAGCGTTTCATGGAAATCAATGAACATCTTTACAAGGTATGTGTTGATGGCCTGGTTCATTGGTGTGTCCCTGATATTGATCAACAACATGTTCTCCATGATGCTCATGAGGGTCCTTGTGGAGGCCACTATGCAGGGAGATGCATGGTCATTAAAATCCTGATGGTAGGATACTACTAGTTAATAATCTTCAGGGATGCCCATCAATTTGTTTGATCTTGTGAATGCTATCAATGAGATGGTGTGATGACCACGCGAATGTAGGAACCTCAACAGTGGATCCAACCAGTAGAACCCTTCAACATATGCAGCATAGACTTCATGGGTTCCATCACACCCATGTCTAATGGAATGGTGTACATTATCATCACCATTGACTACTGTACTAAATGGGTAGAAGCAGCAACCATCGTCAACTATACATCATCCATTGTTGCTCAGTGTTTTCAACAACACATTGTAAATAGGTTTACGGTGCCATGTACACTAATTTCTAATAGTGGAACCCATTTCATAAGCACCACCTTTCACAAGCTCATGCAATGTTTAGTGGTTGAATATAAATTAACAACACCTTATCACCCCCAAGCCTATGGTCAAGTAAAGATTACTAATAGGAAGATTACAAAGATCTTAACTAGAACTGTTAACAAATATAGGAGAAACTAGAGTACAAAACTCAATGATGTCCTCTAGGCCTATTGCTCAACATGGAAATTCCCTATAGGCTACTCTCCCTATGAGCTCTTATATGAGAAACTACCAAAATTTCCTATTCAGTCTAAGCTCTGTACATTTTCAATAGCTTGTAAACTAGATCTTGATCTAAGTTTAGCACAAAGAGAACAATTGATCAACCTTAACGTGCTAGATGAAAACTGATTAGTGGCCCTATCTTTGAATGAAATGCATAAAGCATTCAATAAACTTAGGATAAGGAAAGTAAAATTTCAACATGGAGAGAAGGTCCTTTCTAGAGCCCCACACATGTTCCATAACAAACTAAGTTCTAGACGTTGTGGGAAGGGCCTTTTATCATTTATGAAACCCTTCCTTCTAGGGCCATGTTGATCTACAAACCTAAGAGCCTAAACAAAAAGTAGTTGGTTAACACACAACAAGTCAAACCTTTCCATGAGCCCAAGTAGGCTAGTGGAAGCAACATCTCATCAGATGGACAATCTTGCTCAATCTTTTGGGTCTCCTCCTTCCAACTCAGTCATGGGGGAGATGGTCATCCATTCATGGCTCCTCAGTTTTTCTATTTTTTATTTTACATATTTTTATTTTATACTTTATTTATGTTATATCTTTTTGTCTTATACTCTTTCCTATTTTACACCACTTTTTGTTTTACACCATCATTGGTATGCTTGCTTTTTCTTGAATATTTTACACTTTCTTGGATAATTTCCTTTATTTTGGATATGTTTTTCTAAATTTCTACTAGTAAAGTGCTTTGTGCCAATAGGACCTAGTGGTGCTATAGCTTTTGTTAATGGTGGTTTATACTTATTGTTTTCAATTGCTAATGTCTTGTTTCCATTTTTGAATTTGGGTACCAATAACTAAGACATGGTTTCTTTTTTATGGAACAAGCAGTGAGTCCACAATATTCACCCATTCACACACTCTATGGGTTTTCTTATTTTGGACATATGAGGTTCCTTTTCATTAAGCAACCCTTTAACAAACTTGTAACCTTGGTAGTTTCTAGACTTGGAAAGGATTCAAGGGTTTGAATAGGGTGTGACTTTAAGGGGACTCAATACTCTCTGTACCCTTCTACTTGCTTGGATGCATGAGTGTTTTTATGGATTTCTTACTATTCCATGTCAACCAATAACAAGAAGTTGAATAAGTCTTTGCATGGTGTGGTTCCCATCTAAAAAAAGAAACAAAAAAAAACACAAAAAAAAATAATGATGAAAAAAATGATGATGATGGGAATTCAAAGCACACCCCTTAGATAAAATAATTGGCTACAAGCACTGGTTATGGGACTAGAAAGACATGTTACCCATGCCTGAAGGTTCCCTCTAACTAAGGCCCTTTCTAACTCCCTTCTTCTCTTTTTTTCTCTATAAGGAATGGTGATTGATTTGTGGGAGCATTCTTGTATCTCAAGAAGGTGGATTGGTCTTAAAGTGATGATGTGAAGTCACTGAATGTAGTTGGTCTTGGTCTAGACTAAGGATGGATTTTATCAAGTCATTTAACCACAAAATTCACAAGGGACTTCATGTGACCTTAATCAAGAACTCCATTCCACTTTCTCTCTCATCCATCTATGCTTTTCATGAATCACCTTACTACCAGTGTCCATGTCCTTATTTAATGACTTGGTTTGATGTGCCTGAATTCTTAGGTAGATTCTTCTAGGTTTTGGTCCTTAACTTTCATAACCATTAATCATTCATGGGGTCCATAGACTCCTTGGGTTGAGGTTATGCAAGGGCAAAAAGGGCATGTGATTACTATGGGAAGGACCCACTTGCATATCTCTTAGTTAGGTTAGTTAAGTACTTCATCCTTAGACATTCCCACAATCCAAACCTTCATGTGCCCCATCCGATGCATCCAACTGTGCATTCTTGAAGGTAATTTCTTCAATAAACACATTCTCCACCCAATTTTTCAATTTTTGAGCTTTCCATGACCCTCTTCAATGATTCCATCAATTTCTTGACTTTTGTGGGACTCCATGGACCCTACTTTCATTAGAAAAATCTATGTATCTTATGAGAAATTCAAGTTGAAAAATTTTTCTTACACCCTTCATAAATGAGTACTCGTCGATGGACCCCCTATGTATATGAGACCCCATATATGGGACCTTGTTAACACAACACAAAAATAGTATATATATATATGTATATATATATATACATGTCCACACTTTGAATTTTTCACATTTCATTTTAAATGCCAGAGAAGTTTTTGCAGTTTTTAGAGCTCGAAAATTGCCAAAAGCCATATCTTCCTAACTGTTTGTCCAAATCACTTTGTTCTTTGACCCTATAGCTATCAAAGGTAAGCTCTTCATCATGGGGGTCACAAACTTGAAGTTTTGATAGAAAATTTTTCTAAACGTTTCTAACTCCCACAAAGGCTTAACGAAGAAACTAACATGAAAACATCAAATTACAAAAGCTAAACCCTTTCAACTAGCTCTGGTAACACTTTGAACTTAAAACTTAATAAAATAACCAATCTACCATGGTCCAACCTTAGCCTAAATGTAACTTACTAATAAGACAAGGTATCCAAACATTATAAGTTACACATTATATATACTAATCCTTGGATGTGTTGTAACCATAGATGGCACCAAAGGGGAAGCACACACAGGAAGGAGGATCATCATAGCCACAAGAAAAATGACCATGAATAGGAAGGGACCAAGAATAGGCCCAAGAAGAACAAGTAGCATCCCATGTTGATGAGCAGTGAGTTACCCCTACACCCAACCATACGAATCACAGGCATTCATATGCAATCTAGTTGAATTCCATAGACTATAATTAGTAAGTACACTAGAGCTAAACAATGCATGCGTATTGTCCATTCATTGTCTTCCCAGTCCCACTTGTGGAATGCAATTGTATGGTTAAGTGTGACTGAGGAGTAAGATTTTTATTATTTTTTGTTTTATCAAATTACTCACCTAGAACAAGAATGAAAGTAAGGGTAATTAAATGCTAAGTAAATTAAGGTCTAATCTAGCCTAACACAAGTAACCATTTCCACTTCCCAAACACATCCTGAACTTTGTGTAAACACTGCTGGGTTGTTAAATGCTAACTGGTTCTAAGCTACCAAGTGTCACACATATGTTCAAAGGAGTCGTACTTGTGTATTTTAATGAGTTGCTTGATTAATCAAAATTAATTGCTACATGAATAACATTAATGAAAATTGCATCAAAGAGTTTGTCTTTATTACCAACACAATGGTGTGTTCAGGTACATCAATGCTTGAATAAAGATCCATTCACACTTAGACCTCCTACTATGGGCACTTGGAAAATATTCTAATTCTCAAATGGAAAAATTGCAAGAGTTTCACTACTTGACTGCCAAAACTACTCTCAATCATGCACCCAAGGGCTGTATTTATAGACCTAGGAGTAACCCTACGATATTGAATGTACGATATTGCATCTTGGGCCATGATATTGTGTACTTGATATCGTGTACTCAATATTGTGGCCACTTTGATATCAGAGCATATGAAAAACATGATTTATCACATGCTATAGAACCTCTTAGGGAGGAGCTCAATGTGGAATCTATTCATCTAATTCCAGAACAAGCAGCAGCGACAAAGCAATCCCATCGAGATGAGGCACTAGCTCCACAAGAAAACCTTGAGGTGACTTTGATAGAAGCTTGCCTCAAGCAAATCAAATCAAAGGAGGTTCAAAAAATAGTGCTCTAAGTGTTGAATTTTGGCTCTTTCTTGGAGCAAGCATCCTAAGAAATACAACATCAATTGAAGATCTCTCCCATGTGGCCCATCATCATATCTAGTGGGGAGTGCTACATGGGAGAGATGTTGCTATTATGGAATAATAGTCTGGCTGGCTCAATGGTTAATATCAAGGACATTTCAATGTCCTACTCAGTGTAGGCCATTTCAAAGGCACTTGGGTTGCTAAAAACTAAGGCAAATCATGCTTAGATTCTAATACAGGTAGACCACAACATCAAGAAAGAATGAATACAATGATGTTATGGTATCAATTGTAAGAAGTATGGTGTGCTCATATCGACGGAGAGAATCTACTACAAGATTGCAACCTTTCACCTCAATTTAATGATGAGGCCAAGCAAGATCACCACCTTCTTTCCCCATGCATGTGCCGCTCTAAGCAGTGGATTTCCTATAAATCTTCCACATTTAATCTATATTAAGATAGAAAAGCACTTTAAGAAGAATGAATGTGGAAGGAAGATACTTCACTTTTCATGCCTCATCAGAAAAGTATGTCAGAGGGGAAGGATAACTCGCTATACAAATGACAATGTCTGACGTGCTCCATCTGCTAACTGGACGAAGATGATGAAGGATAAAGTCCTTGCAAAAGTCTTTCAAGAAGAGGAGCAGCAACCACCACCTCCACCACCCACTCAACAAACAGTGCTGGATATCACTATAACTTCTCAACAGTCATACAAATTCCAAGAATGGCTCTTGAGTTAGCAAGAGCAACAAGTAGGAACAAGTGGTGGTGATCCATTTTACCTAAATGAAGTGGCTCAAATAGTTAGCCAGATGGAGAGAGGTGGACCAATTTTTTCAACTCAAAGAATGCAGTTGCCCTTAAGATCAAATCCTAGTGCCCAAGAGGTAACGATATTTCTCTCACAATAGCAACAATTCCTAGAAATCTCTAGGAACATCCCTTCTTTTTCAGTGCACTTGGAGGAAGGCAAGGGGGTAATAGTTTTGGTGATGTAGCACTAGGGACAAGAGATAACAGTGGAGGTGGTTGTTGATAGAATTACCAAAACTCTAAACGCACGTATGGCATTTGTACCAAACATCTCTACACTTAAAGATGTGAAGACTTTTGCAGGGATAGTAAGTGGCAAGTTGAACATAGCACAACATGAACAATTGTTAGACTACCTGGTGAGAACTAGAAAACCAATTTTAGATGTCTTTGGCCTTTGGAGAACATAATCATAACCTAGTTAGAGCTATTGAAAGCAAGGGGTAAGAGCATCATTTTTGAGGGGCAACTCAAAACAACCAAAGAGCTAAATGAACACTTGGTTGTAGAGGTTTCCAAACTAGATTGCTAACCCTACATTCCTCAACCTAGCACTAACAAAAGATGAAGCTCTTGTACAGCTTCACACAATATTGAAAGGGGTTAAGGGTGCAATGGAGATGATGGTCTTTTATCAATCCTTGGTAGAGGCCACTCAACATAAAATTTAGAAGACCTTTAGATCAGACCTACCAGGAGAATGTACAATTAATCATAGAGAATCATCACCTATGAAATGTTGATGGAAAAAAATAGCATATGGAAGATTTCATCCATTAATAGCAGGAGTAGCTAGCCAAAGTGAACACTGAGTTAAAGAGAATGAAAATTGAAAATATGAACCTCTCCATGGAGGAGGTTCGTGCTCTTTGCCAAAATATTGCAATTGAAGTACTTGCCTAGAAATCAAAGGCTCTCAAATTTGAGAGAATCAGAAATCACTACAAAGATCAAGTCGATCTACCAAAAGAAGTTAATGAAAAACACATCTAGTTGGCAAAGGAAAAAATAAATGAGAGCCTCCAACAACTCCAATAAGGAAGAGAGATTTGGCAACCTATCATTGATGGGATAGATGGTTACAACAAAGCAAAGATTTGCATGAAGGAGTTGTAGATTGAGAAGATGATAGAATACATGGAGCTTGCCAATGTCGGATATGCAAATCTAGCTATTCTAACTACTGGACGACCACAATTTGAATTGGAGAAACAAGTGTCCAACTCGTACTTGTTGTATGAGGTAGAGTTTAAGCACCACAAGGACACCAATTAAAGCTTGCAGTCGCAAACATAGAACTTGAGGTTCTCAAGGCAAAGTTCACTAATCAAAGATTAACTACTGAGAATTGAGCCAAGATGATGAATGACTACCAAGAGCTGCAGAATGCACTCAAAGCATTTAACATTGAACGTAAGTAATTCATTGCTTGGTTTGTCAATGTGAAAGAGCTATTCCTAGTAATACCCTATCCATAGGATATCCCCATTTTATCCCCCATTGGTGATGTTGTGTGGATTGTGAATGATCCCTAGAGCAAGGAGGAGAAGATGAAGGCATTGTTGGATGCCCTTTCCCTTTCACTAGAAGTGGTAGCTATAGTAGGACAACCATAGCTGCCTCAAGCACTGCATGCACCTGAAATAGTAGAAGGTCCTTCGAAACCTCAGGAACCTCCACCACATGGGACCATCTAATCTTTTCAACCATCTTCACGTTGTCAGAGGATGTGTTATCCAAATTTTTTCAATCATGTTCTAGTGTTCAATTTTGTGTCATGAACACCACAATTTTCTAATCAATGTCGATCCATACACCTAGGCACTTAGTGTTTTTTTGTTGTGTCATGTGTCAATTAATAATTCCATACCTTCCCAATTTTGTAAAGAACTCGAGGTAAAGTTTGCATTCAGTTGTGGGGGTATGATGAAGTGTCTTCAGTTAGCTACATTGACAAGATGCCATCGACACGACCCCTCGATGAGATGCTATCAACACAACCTCATCAACGTAGGGTTTTCCATGTTGATGTGTACTCGTTAATGTGGCACCCTAGTAATTCTATAAATACAACACCCTATCCATGTTAAGGAGGATTTAGAATTTCAATTGCTAGTGGAACTCTTGTAGTTTATTTATGTGAGAGATAGAATAATTTTCTAAGTGCTTGTAGTAGGAGTCAAGGAGTGTATAGATCTTTATTTGAGCATTGTAGTACCTAAGCACTGTAGTGTGTGCAATAATAAAGATGAGCTTTTTTTTATAAACCTTTTAGCACTTGAACTAGCTTAATGATTTATTTATGCATTTATTTTTTCATTAATTAACTAATTAATTAAGCTAAGATGATTAAGAGTTTAAATAATTAATTAATTAAGTTAAATAGATTAGCATACATAAGTGGGATCACTTCAAGCATATGTATAACACTTGGTAATCCTAGTAGCACTTAATGCTTAGTCACCCAATAGTGTTGTACGTGTTTAGGATGTGTACTGAAAGTGGTACTAGATGCTTATGTTAAAATAGTTATTAAATTAGTTACTAACTAAATTAGTTGAATTAATTAATCAATTTATTCTCAATCTATTACCAATCTTAGCTGAAAAAAATATAAAATAATAAAAAATCATGTCTCAATTATACTTAACCATACAACTAAGCCTCACATGTGTAGTTGGAAAGACAATGATTATTCCATGATTAGATTCAGCTTTTGGATTAAGTATGTGTATGAGAGCACTAGGAAGCCATAGAATATAACCAAATTTTGCATGAACATCTTAGTGATTCGTATGGTTGGGTGTCATCACCCCTCCCTAACCCAATCATCCTCCTATAAGTCTATTTCATGATGCACTCATGGCATAGTTCACACATGTCCCTTGAAGTTGGCATGGCCTCCCCACTTCATGCATCATCGTTGCCATCAAAATTTTTCCACATGGCATGCTTTGTATAGATGCATGGCATTGCCTCATTTTCTCCACTACATACTATATGCTTACTTATACATTATAGCTCCCCATCATCCCTCACATTTAGGTCTTTTCTTGACTCTTGTTTCAAGATGGTCTCCTTAGTTAGGCTAATCTTTAATGCCACAGTTTTCAAGAACTTAACTAATGCATGCTTTTCTTACTATGCTGAGGACTCCATGTCACATATTTTCCATTACTACATGCTATGTGTAATTACACTTTAAACCTTTTCCATATCAATGAAAATCATACCCTCGCCTTGAAACATGATCCACTTGTTGGGGGTTACCACATTACTTCATGGTACACTATCATAGCTTAGACATTTTGGTGACATCATAATTAAATCTTATGTAATGATTTCTTTTTATCTTGCCAAAGTGCCTTACTTTTTAAGTTCTCAACATTACTTCTTACTGTAATGTTTTCTTATGTAACTTGATATCTTGCCTCAACTCTCATAACCTTATCCCAATGAGTCATTAAATTGTGTGTCGAGAGCTTGTTGATGTTGTAGATTTTTGTGTCTCTATTACCTATGATATATTTTGCACCCAACTTGAAATATTTTTTCCTCCATTTTCATACATCTTCTATTGAGGCTCACTATAACAACACTACTCTAAATAAGTGTCTCTTCGCATCATCCTTAAGTTTAGAAGTAAGGAAGTATTCTAGAGCAAAACCAAGATGGATGACACCTCAACCTTTACAACATGTGTAAACATAACATAGGTGCACATAACACATTAGTCTAAAGCTTAGGAGCATAATGAGTATACCTTTAGTAAACACCTAAGTGACAAGAGAACAAGATGCGCACACATGTATAGCCAAGAAAGAGCACTAGTACATAGACATGATACTATCTTCTTAAGATAGCTAAGACATGTTCCTACTATAATGTATCTAGGCCTAAGGCTCACTTTAAAGAGAAGGGTGATGGCTTAAGCATCAAAGTCAAAGCTTCTTCACATGCTACATATCCTTGTAACATAATACATAAAGGAACTAGGATCATGTGGTTCTTTAGTATGGTGGTCAAGATAACATGAAACATATAAGAATATTAACACTTCTAGTCCCCATTCTAGAAGGGAAGCAACCTTCAAACCACCAACAAGGCATACTTTCTACACTCTTCCTTGCTTGAAAGAAGAGATATCCTTGAAGCTTAAGTCTTTGTCAATGTACTTTTTCAAACATAGAGAGAAAACTTAATATTGAGGCTATTGAGCAACTCAAAGTCCATATGACAATTGTAAATAAGAAGATTCAATTACTAGGGTAATCAATCATAAAGTAAAAATATCGAACTAAAATTTACATCTAATTAAGATTTAGACATGCTCATGCAACGTAGGTTAAGGAAGAATAAACTTGCCATTTTTCATGCAAATGATACCAACCTTTTTACCTAGAGCAATACTTTCCAGAAATGAGAATCATCTTCCTACACATTGTAGTAATACAAGTGTGTAGAAATTTAGAGGTACACATTCCTCCATCCCCAAACTTATGCTGCATACTCGAAGTCACAATGCCCTAAAATTATGCTTCCTACTCAAAGTCATAGTCAAGAACATGCGCTCACTACTCATAGTTACAATAGAAATTTGTGCTTCCTACTCAGAATCATGATAAGACTTTTGAACTTCTTACTAGAAAATACAATTGAGGACATGTGCTTCATACTCAGAATCATGATAGAAATTTGTGCCTCCTACTCAGAACCACGATAAAATTTGTGCCTCCTACTCAGAATCATGATAAAATTTTTGTGCTTCATACTTGAAGATATAATCAAGGAAGTGCTTCCTATTCAGAGTCATGTCACCACTTCTTATTTGTTACATACTTCTATGGGCTCTCTCTCTCTCTCTCTCTCTCTCTCTTCTTTTTACTTTTTTTCTTTATTTTTTAAAATGAGAAATTAATTTAACAAGTGGTAGCACTATGTTGATCATGATCTTTTCTCCTTAGCATGCCATGCCTTTTTTGAAATTAGATCATCCATCTTACACCAAGATGATTATGTCCTTATGTACTTGCTACATGGAACTCAAAAGTCTCGTCTCTTTCTCTTGATCATCCCTATTAGAAATCATCAATGGAGCATAAGGCTCATGCTCAATTTAATTCAACCTATGATTCTCATCTTGATCATTTCCACCATTTCTAAATTGAGAATTTTGAGAACATTGTCAAGCGTAATTCTTTCCACAGCAAACATAGTTGTTTTAACCTTTATACCTCAAAGAATATTGAGAAAATCCTCTAGAACATAGTCTTTTATTCTAACACTTATTCTAATCTTGAGAAGCTTGACATTTCTCATACCCCAGATAAGAGGATTAATTACTTAGTTTAGGGATAGCATATGAGCCCTTGATACCACAAGAATTATCTTATCCACCTTCTTTCTAAGACTCGTTACTCTTTTTCTTACTCTCATGCACATGTTCCATCACACCCTTATCTTTTTTTCCTACCTTGTAATTCATCAAACCACCAATAACTTGGATTTCTTTCCTATACCTTGTGATCTTTTGAGTTTTGTGTTCATGTTGAACCTAAGGTTTAAAATTGTTACATCCTTTCCAGACACATTAGATATGGTCATATGATTATGATTTATACATTACGTGTGTTGTCTCAATGGGTTATTGAGGACAACTTAGCTTATTATAATTGCACTTTATATGTTATGATTATGATATCTTTACATGCTTAACTAATGTGATTATGTACACTAGCCTTGTATGATGTGTTAGACAAGTGATGTTGTTGGCAAGGATGTTAGGTTGGGATACAAAAGCATCTATTTGGTATGCCTTTATGTAATTTTAGTATTTATGCATTTGACTTGTAGCACCATGTTGTGTGATGTTTGGATATGATTTTAGTATGTGAATATGTAGAGTGTTTGATATGGATCTTGTTGGTTAAAACGAATTTTGATTTGGAGTTCTAGTGTGTTTGTTATGCATGATTAAAGTTCATGGCATTAGTTATGGAGGAAAAATATAAATTAAAATCTAATGATGTATAAGGATACATGTAGAATAAGTCACTTAATATATCTATTATGAAAGGTCAAACTACACAAATATTTCATGGCAAACCAAAGGCTAAGCAAACATTTCAATTAATAAAATTGCATGTCTCTACATAAAAAAAAAATCTACACTATTCTCATAAGATGCAAAACACAAAAATCATCATCACATATCTAAGAGTATAGATAGTTTCATACAAATATAAATAGTCCATACTATTGTACATGAAAATATACATCAACCAATCCCTATCAATTTTCCCCTCCTCTACTCTCTCTTTCAATCTTCATTTCTACTCTTGTAGCCTTGATGAATGGCGAGGTACCCCTACACTTAACCATACAAATACGAGCGTTTCATGCATGATCTAGTTAAACTCCGTAGACAGGCTAGTTGTGGTATCTAGATAGTTACTCGTTGATTGCAATTCGCTATCTTCCCACCTCGACTAGTATTTGCTTTGTCATGTATGGTTTAGTCCAAAGTGAGGTGTATGATGTGGTTTCTAACCTAGTGCTACTCCTAGAGGTAATGGAAAATATATTTAATTAAGCTAAGAGGAAAAGGGAGAGAGAATATAAACTAATAGGATATAGGGAGAGAGAATCTAAGCTAGCCCAAGTGTGATGAGCATTCTGTTGGCGACCGTTTGGGACGCGACTGCCAACGAGTGTCCTCGAACAGGATTTAGGTGCCTGTTGGTCTCTGGCAACACCAAGGCCTAGATACCTCCAAATAAACTCAGTAGTTAATGTGAGTATGTGTGTGTGCTGTTGCGGTGTGCGGTTGTGAGAAATGTAACAATTGCATTGTGTGTGAACTACAAATGACTTACTTTAAAGAGATTCAGCCAACTTTGCCAAGTACTGTGAGTTGTTGAAAGTTTCCTATTTTGTTCAACTGCCTAGTCTATGCGGTCCTTATAATACCTACTTGTAACAAATAAAATTTTGCAAAAACA
>MNCI01007315.1:248948-285343 GCA_015680685.1 Gnetum montanum
TTTTAAAATTTTGAAGAATGCTTATTGAAGTTCTTAGTGATTTTATAAACAAGGTGATAACATAATATCTACCTTGGCATAAATGTTGCTGGTACCTTAATCCTAAATAATTCATGTGCACTTGCACCCATATGAAAATGGCTGGAAAATTTAAATTCGAAACATCAAGCCTAAATGTGAAGGCACCAGGCCTAGAACTGCCATCGAATACTTCTGAAATATCCTGCCCTTGCCAGAAATCGTTACCAACCGCCACTGCGGAAGAAGGCTCTACCGCTGCATCCGACATCGTTGCTATATGACGTTTGGTTGCTGGAGGAGAAAGATCTGGAAAAAGAAATGATGTATTGGACATATGGCCTTGGACATAGGGTTTCGATTGCCTAGAACTGTTTTATTTTGCCCCAAATTAGCTTAGGGCTTCCTGCGTTTTTGTGTTCTTGTAGATCGTTTTTCAAATTCCTACCGTTGATTGCAGAGTTAAGGGCAAATGTATCATAGATCTGAGCATCAGTGAATAACGGCATCAGATATGGTAGGTTAAGAACAGCCTTGCAACAGCCAGAAAAATCTTCACGCAGTGCATGCATTGCAAAACACATTGACGTCGTTGAAGGCAGGCAGATCAATTGCATTTTTTTATGGAAAAATTTTGAAACTGAAATGGTTTCTGTCTTGGAAGCGGCAACACCCATGCGAGTTCTTCTTTCACTACCTTTGAATCCACGTCCTGCAAGTGTTTGGCACAACGCGACCAGCAGAGACATCGCTGATTTGGGGTCAAAAAGAACAGCTGGTTTTGCGTAAAAATAGAAGCCATTATAGGCCAATAAACCTTGCACTCCCCTACGTCGGTACCAACGCGATCCCTTGTAAAAAAAACGACCATTCTTCTGGACTGTTTTCATTCATTTTTCTCTCAACGCGTATAGTGGCTGGAACTGTTTTGTTTTTACAGTAAAAACATTATCCAAACCTTACAATGGTGACTTTTATCAGGTTGATTTTAAGCACTCATAAACGGGATCGGCTCTTTTAGTTTTTCAACTCTTTTCAACCTTCCCTTTGCAAAGGAGCATGATAAATTTTTCTTTCTTTGATATCATCATTGGAAATACTATATCTTCATTCAACAAATTTCTACATGAAACCTCTGGTAATAAAATATCAATAGGGCACAACCATCATATATATATATATTTTGAATGTCTTCTATGGCTTATTCATATTTAATCACCTTTGCTGTTCCATGAAATGGCTAAATGTGCCAACACATTCGTTCCATAATCATCTGTACACATCTTGGACCTCGTGCATGACTACTACTAGGATTACCAAGCATAGATCCTAGGTACACTACTGGGTTACCAATTAGTCACACTTAAATGCTCATTATTAAGTCGTACTCATTCTATGTTTAAGGAGTTTAGGGTGAAGAGATATTAACTACGAAAGCAATAAATAACAATAACAATTAAACTAACTCACTAAAAACTGACCATTTCCCATTCGTCCCATTATGTATTTATAGGCTCACATGGGAACCACGATATCATGTATTCGATATTGCTTGTTAGGCCACGATATCGTGTACACAATATCGTGGGTGCGATATCAGGGGTCCGATATCGGGACTCATCAGACCTGATATCTTGTACCTAATATCAGGGGTCTAATAGGACTTGACAGACCATGACTCATCATAACCCCACGACTGAATAACAACTTGTCCTCGAGTTAAAAAAAGTGAGGAACAAGTTCAATTGATTACACAGTGGATAGGTATGGGATTATTGATTGACTAGGAATTTATTCATGCTACAGTGGAGAATTAAACAAAATTTGGACATAGATGCAAAAGACAAAACTTGTGGAACTCATGGGATTCCTAGTAGTGGTGGCTCCTCCATGGGTGCCTTTCCTTTGCTCTGTGTGCCAGGCTTCTAAGATTGATACCGTTGAAGAACCACTTGACATTTCTTCTCTTCTATCCACAGATTATGAGCCATCCATGCTAATATTCCAATGTTTGATGGAGTTGGCACTTTCCATGGACACGATAGCTGTGGGAACACTTGATTGGCCTTGACATGACATGTTGCAAATAGCCATCATTCCTCTTCATAAGCTCGAGCCTTAAACTCTCCTCCTTTTGCTTGGATAGATTATGCAGTAATAGAAGTTCCATGATGAATGCTGAATGATTATGCCTTCTGCTCTGCATGAGGTCCTTGGCCTCTACCTCCCCCTGGTCGTTCGGTTGCACCTTGAGAAGGTCCTCCTTGTTGTCTTCTTTTAGGGGCCATCTATAATCACACAAAGATCAATTGTTAGGAAGGTTATTGAAAAAAGTTCAATGATTTCATACCTTACTCATTACCTTTAATAAATGTTAAATTTTTTGCTTAGTGTGATTTTAGAGTTAGAAATTTTTTCAAGGAAGTTGCCCTAAAAGTTTAATGTCAGACCTAGTTTGTTTAGGTGACTCATAAAAGGACCTAGTTTTGAGGAATGTTTGATAAAATGATGACAAAGGAAGGAATAGATTTGACAATGAAGTACTCAGAGGGTATAAGATGATGTGGTGGTGAGCAACAGGTACAAATTACAAAATTCACGCAAGCGGGTCCTCCCCAAAGCAGGTTCCAACCTATAATTCCCTTGCATAACCACACCTTAAAATGTTTGTAGGCACTAGAAGGGTTAAATGTAATCTACGTCAATGCAACAAAACACACACATGTTGATACCACTGTGATGAGATATGAATTCAATGCTATACAAGACACAAGTCACAAATACATGGATAGCAAGATGAGGTGAATTGTAGAAGGGATTGCAGAGATTGGGACATGAGGTAACTAACTTAGGGCATAATGAATTCTCAGTGTAAGGCATGATTAATGTGTCATTAACTTGTCGCTCAAAAAATCAGAACCAAGTCCATTCCTCTGATCAGTGACATCGCATTGTTTCATCCCACAGATAGACAACAATAAGAGCACCATGACAGTAAGGTGTACGATTACTTGGTGTTTTGTTCAAGGGAGGAGTGATTCGGAATTGCTTTGCGGTACTTTGATCTTGATCTTTTCTTCTTCTTTTTTCTCTTTGTGTGGTCACTTTGGCACACTCTTCTTCCTCTCTTTTTTTTTCATCATCATTTATCATTTTCTTTTCTTTTTTCTGAAATGCTTAATCCAAAGAAGCTGCCTACCTTCAGGCATGGGTGCAACTCTTTCCAGTGGGACCCCCTAGAATAGCATTATTTTTCCTTGATTGAGTGCCTTTTGATTACTCTTACTCCCATTTTTCATTAGATCTACAAGGATCTTGGTACAACCAAGCTGCATGATAACTCCCATAGACGTTACCAAAGAGAATCCACAAGTCCCCTTGATGTCACACCCTGGCCATTCCTGCTTAGTCCATCCTTCTTCACTCTGGGTATAATAACACAAGGTTACTTTAAGTTTTAATGATTAAGAATATCATTACACCCAGGGTAGAACCCCTTATTAATAGAATGGATGGATGGATGTTGTGGGCTCGCTATTCAAATAATTAGTCACATGAGACATGATAGCATAAAACAACACCTCAACCAACAGTTCACATGAGTTTTTTATTCTTAGATGAGATTACTCATAAAAAGGTAAAAAGATCAAACAATAAGTTGAAAAGTAAAAAACTGATTTTTTTTTTCAAAATTAAAGAAAATAAAAAATATTTATTAATCTTGCTTGTTATTAGAATGGGGGATATCCCCCATAGCTAAACAGTTGAGCATGGATAGGATTAATAAATGAAGAATTGGGATCCTTGCATGTTGGACATATTGGGATCCAGTCATATCTGAACCACTAGGTGTCTTTTGATGTGGTGGTTGGAACGTACCCCAAGTGGGGTTCACACACTTGATTGTAGTAAACATAGTGGGGAAATTTATAAGATGTAGTTAATTGATGAGTGGTTGACCCACTATGGCACCCATGACCATAAGATGGTATGCAAGGATCGATATGTCTCCTTTCGTGGGTAGATTGGGTAGATTCACTGGGTTGTGTTGGAGAACTGTAAGGTACCCAAGGTGGGTAGATTCACTGGGTTGTGTTGGGTAGATTGGGTAGATTAATTGAGGAGAATTGTAAGGTACCCAAGGTGGTGGTTGTGTTGGAGAGGATATGGGTTGATAGTATTGAGGAGAATAATAATCATGTGGTGAGATAGAGGATGTTGACACAGTTGGGGAAACAAGATGTTGGACTTGATAAGCACTTAGGTTCGGATGGTATGAAGGGTATAACCAGTTTGGGGGTGGCCTCCCCCACGATTGGGATTGTTGCCACTGTGATCGAACACAGTATCTCTGTATGAACTCTGGATGTAACACTCTTCCCCAATGCTCCTGTAAATGTGACAAGATTGGACATTGGCACTTGGGGTGATCATACAGGAAAATGTTTCATTGATACGTATGATTGGTAGTTGAGCTCTTATTTTTTCAACCCTTCTTTCCGATTGTCTAAAGGTATTTTGTCCTGCTTCTTGGTTCATCATGATTATACCTCCAATAATGTTAGCATATTCTCCACATTTTTTATGCATCCATTCCATCATCTTATTGATCTTTGCCTCAATTTTATTTAATGATTGTAGTGTTGGCAAAGATGATTCTACCTCCTTGAGGTGAGTTGACTTCTCCTCTTTCAGATTATGGACCTTTGTGGATGTAAGATTTTGGTCTAGTTGAGATTTTTCAACATTCTCCCATCTAGCCATTTCTCCTTCTTCTTTTGCTACTTGCTTAATAAGCTCTTGGAGTTGATGGGTTTGTAGCTCATATAGTTGACCTCGGGCATACATCCCTAGGGTCTCCCTTGTTTCATTATGAAACCCATCAATAATGTGGTACATTAGCCTCTCCTCGGAGAACTCATGGCCTGGGCAGTTGTTTAACAATGCATAATATCTTTCTAAGGCCATGTCTAAGGGTTCATGTTGTGCTTGTTTCCACTCTTGGATTTGTTTTTTCAAGGCTGATACTCTTGCATAAGTTTGATATCTTTCATTGAAGAGCTCTACCATTGTTGGCCAATGTCGAATTAATTTGGGTTTTAGGGACCTATACCATACTTTTTCTTGGTCAACAAGTGTCATAGGAAAGAGCTTAAGTTTTTGCCATCCATTATCGATATTATTCCATACACAGGCATCATGGAAGGTTTGTAGATGTTGTTGCGGATCTAAATCATAGCCTCTTGAAAATTTGGGAAAGTTGTTTAAATCAAGCATGGGTAGATGGGTTTTCTTACGATGCCTACGGGCTATCCGAACAACCTCTTGTATATGCATTAGGCTCTTAGCGGCTAGCAGGGGTTCATCGTTACTAGGTAGGTTATGAGTTTGCAAGTTGGAATGATGTTGTCTTTGTTCATGTTGGCATTTCTAACTTTTTCCGTGGGCCTGATTTTTATTTCTACGTCGATCCCTTAAAAGATGGTCATCTGTGTCACAACTTGACGTTGAAGGAGTAGAGGAAGAGGAAGAACTGGAAGACTTGTCATGACTTTTGTAGGTCTCCAAATCATCCTTGGATAAATCCTTGTTAATTGCTAAGAACGTCCTAGGCCTTACGAGCCCCCTCATTATATGGGATGTCCCATCCTTGCTAGAGGTGTCAGAGTTGGATGACAAAAGTCCTTGAGTATTGTTGGGGTATTTATGAACATATGAAACTCCTGCATAAGATTGAGTACTCCAAACTTCTTCGTTGGTTCTCCAATGAATTTCCTCACTAGATGTTGCATTATCACTATCTTGTGAAAGAGACATTGTTGTGAATGGTGTGTGAATTAATTGAATTTAATTTCTTTGTCTGAAAGATATATTGTTAATACCCTGTTACAGTGATCTTGTATGATATAAATAATCTAGATAACTAGCATCGTCCCTGGCAATGGCGCCAATGATGAGTGGCGAGGTACCCCTACACTCAACCATATGAATACAAGTGTTTCAACAACGATCTGGTCAAACTCCATAGATGGGCTAGTCGTGGTATCGAGATAGTTACTTATTGATCACAGTTCACTATCTTCCCACCTAGACTAGTATTTGCTTTGTCATGTATGGTTTAGTCTAGAGTGAGGTGTATGATGTGGTTTCTAACCTGGTGCTACTCCTAGAGGCAATGGAAAATATCTTTAATTAAGCTAAGAGGAAAAGGGAGAGAGAATCTAAACTAATAGGAGATAGGGAGAGAGAATCTAAGCTAGCCTAAGTGCGATGAGCATCTGTTCCTTAATCATTCGTACACATCTTGGACCTCGTTCACAACTACTATTGGGATTACCAAGCGCAGATCCTAGGTACACATCTTGGACCTAGTCACACTTAAATGCTCATGAGTAAGTTGTACTCATTCCGTGTTTAAGGAGTTTAGGATGAAGAGATATTAACTACGAAAGCAATAAATAACAATAATAATTAAATAATTAAACTAAGTGAATGTTGCAATGATGAAGTAATCTCGATCTTTATTTCTGGTCATGTGTGTGTCCAAGTACGTCACACTCGAATAAAGGTGCCATACAATTACAATCATCACACTGCGGGCATGTACTGGGAGAAAAGAGTTGAGAGGAAACAGTGACAAAAAGACTCCATTCTAACACTAAATTGACTCACTAAAAACTAACCATTTCCCATGTGTCCCATTGTGTATTTATAGGCTCACACAGGAACCACGATATCGTGTACCCGATATCGCTTGTCAGGCCACGATATCGCGAGTGTGATATCAGGGGTTCGATATCGGGACCCATTAGACCTAGTATCTTGTACCTGATATCAGGGGTCCGATAACAAGGGTCCAATAACAGGACCTGATAGACCATGACTCATCAAGCCTTCACCTATAACTAAATATAGTTAGTAGAAAACTTAGTGGGAAGCCTTTACACTTCCCTTGCTAGATGCTCAACAAGTGATGCACTCAAGGAGAGGAGTGGGATAGAAGGTAGCCTGCATCAACTTTTATTCTTGTGCATGCTAATTACAACACATGTACACACACCATATTGCATATAACAATGGCATAATCATTATCAAAGGGGATAGATGACTATCATACAATCATAGATAAAGCCAATGTCTGACATAATCTATCATATATCTGTTACACCACATCACATGTGTTTTCCACTGTCATGCTCATGCCTTCATACCTATTCCATACCATTAAATAACCCATGACCCATACAATTATAATTCAATCATAATATATATTATCAATGCTATGACTCACAAACTGATACTATCATATACATAGCCCATGTGGTGGCTAGCATATCCACACTCAATGCAGCATGTAAAATGTTGCCATGAGTACTCAAAAATAACCATTGCCTACACGTCTTTTATTTATCCAACCAGTACTAAGGTCTGTCAACTTGCAATCTGCAACCACTAGCCTTCTAGAGGATTGGCTATAGGGACAAACACACCTATGCCACATACTAGCTATAGAAATGAACACACCTACACTCTCCCACTATTAGGATGAAACCTAAGAAAAGAGCCTCATTGATGCATCATAATGGATGTTAATCTACAACTACCTCCAAGGTGCCTCATCACCAATCAATCCACACTGTAATGCTAGCACCACTCGCTAATAACTGTTACAAGTGTCATTGTAAAAAGATGTACAAGTGCAGGCTAGCTTAAGCCAACACATGCCACAAGCACAACACATCCAAAACCAACATAACATGACCCATATATCCACACCTAACATCACATTCATTTCATGAAAACAATACCACGTTTGGATAAAATCAAATTTTTCACCACAACCATATTTCTTGAATTGCATGTAACTATAATTCAGATTCACATGGAGTCTCAGCTTTGCTACCAAACCACAGGAGGTAGCTGCGGTTGCCAATCAATCCCAGATCGAACCTGGATATGGCTATCAATCATAGAATGAAACTGCAGCTATGAATTAAACAAGGATGAAATTCGCATCTGCAAGTAACTCAGGAACCGCTCATCTGACTCAATTATAGGTGGAAACTACTAAGCAAATTCTTCAGTGAAAGATTGCCTTTAAAACACTTATCTGGTCAAAGCATGAGCCATGGACCTTAGATTTTGAAAATCGCAAGTTACGTTTATGCTGACAGGCACCTCCCAGCGCAGTCAAATTATCACAAAATTCTTTGCTTCTCTACCATAACCATCAAGAGGCTATCATATATGGGATAAAAGGCAAAATTATTATAGAAAAGATAGGGCAGAACTACATTCCGAATCCTGCAAAGAAGAAATAGAGCATGTGTTCATTTCTGTGGGTTTTGCGAAGGGACGAGGAAAAATTAGTTACAGAAACACCAACAGCACCGTCACCGCCATTAAACACCTGCTCGGCTGTCATCGCTTCTCTACCGTGGACCAGTCCCTAATCTACATAAAAAATAAGAACAGAAATCCATCAGCCAAGAACAAGTGAACTCGGTTTTGGGCAGCTTCAAAACCGTGGCAATCTACATTCGGAGGAATGATGCTCCAAGATTTTCTGGTAAGAGGCAACAACAACAAAATCATTTGCAATCGGAGACGCTATGGTGGTAAAGAGAATATTACAATACCTAGTATTTCAAGAATTACGGAGCTTTTGCTTGGTTCTGTGACTTCTGTGTATCCTTTGTCTTTTGGCTGAATTTCGTATGTGGCAAGGTTTCTGGATGATGGTTTTTCGGTATCTTCTAATGCATTTTAAAAAAATATTGTGATTTAAGGAGAAAGGGGACTTTCAACGGCATGCTATGTTGGGTTAGAAGTGGGGCCAGGCCTCCATGGAAAAGGTTGAGATCATACTTTTGAGTAGTGCCAAACCTTTGAAGAGTGTAATTGTGTATGAAATTCAAGTCCAAGGAAGGCTACAAGCTGGAGAAGGCCCAATGTTGCAAGATGACCCCCCAGTCACCTACAACAAGACAAAAGCTTATTGCACCCTTGGGATGATAGCTAAAAAAGAAGACCAATACAACTAATTCAAAGAGAAATCATTTAGAAAAAGGTAATATTATTGATAAAGCCTAGTTCTCGACATTGAAGTTGAACAATACTAGCAATAGAGCATTTCATACCGTAGTCAAATTCATTGTAGTTTGTGTTTTGATACCAAACATCTAGGCGACATTTCCAAATAAAGAAGGTAATCTCAAATAAGAGGATTTTCCAGGCTTTTTGAAGGTGACGCTTAACACAATCATCTTGGAAGATACATTAAGGAAAACCAATAGAATGATTAGGAAGGAAGACTTAGAGAGATTGACACCATTTCCAAATGTGTTGAGAGAATGAGCAATCCCAAAAGACATGTTGAAAAGAGTCATCCGCTTTAGAAATGGGGCATTTAGGATGATCAATTCCTAAGAAATGAAACCTATGTCCGATGGGAAGACCTTGATGAACCAAGGATCAAAAAAAGAAATGGTGCTTAGGTTGGGCCTTGGAAGTCCAAATCTGACAAAAAAAGTTTTCCATTAGTGGTCCTCAAGATGTAAACTCCAATGTCTATTTAGAGTGGAAAATTGAAAAACTTGTGCATGAAACTAAGATTTGGCTTTAGAGATGCGTAAAGAGTGAAGAGGGGAACTGTCATGCGAAAACCAATCATCATACCAAGGAGTATTAGTATGCACCTTATGCATAGCAAATTTGGAAAGAACTTGCTCTATGTATTGGTAAATGATAATATCTTGTCTTTGAAACCCCCATTTTACTTTCGCATGTGTCCAAGAGAGGGTAGGAGAATCGTTTCTAACAGCATATAATTGATCAATATGGTGGAGATTGTGGTCAGCAAAATGATTGGCTCTATGAGAGAATTCATCATAAAGAAAACCTACATTCTTTTTAAAAATAGGGGACCACCAGATCGTGTGTGTCGACAAAGAGCGCAAGCTTATCTGGGAAGGTTTCCATTGCAACAAACCTCTGAGTTGGCTCCAACACCGCCAAATTTGCTTAAACCAGAAAGAACCTTTGATCTTCCGAGAGCCTTCACTAATGATCCAATTGCTCCAATGAGTATTTTGCCATTTATGATGAATACCAAGACAAGAGATGTTATGCCTAAAAAGGATCTTCCAAGCTTCATCTCCTTCAATACACCGAGTCACCCATTTGGAGGCCAAGAGAATACTCTGGTGCTCAATAGAGGCAAGGCCTAAGCCCCCGTGTTCTTTACTTAAAGTGCAAGTATCCCAAGCTACTCGATGAAAAGCTTTGTGATCATCCTTATCCCCCCAAAGGAAATTCCTAAGAATGTTGTTAATGCATTGAAAGGAAGATTTGGAAGGAGCCATAAAGGAAGAGTAATAGACATGAGTGGAGCTCAAAATATGATTAACTACGATAAATCTACCTGCAAGAGATAAGGGTTTAGAAGCCCATTTCAAAGCTTTATGTTTCACCTTTTCCACCAAATTCTTCCATATGGTAGTGGGAGTAGCAAATAAAGCAATAGGGATGCCTAAGAGGGTGAAATTATCAGTAGGAGATAGCCACTTGATATCAAAATGATAAGTCCAAGGAGGCCTAGGAGAGAAGCTAGATCGGATGGCTTGCGTTTTGTTCCAGGTGATCTTAGCTCCTGAGGCTCTACAATAGATGTCTATGCAGTGCAAGGCAGTGTTAAAATTATTATGGTCCTCAATCAAAGTGATAAAAGTATCATCTGCAAACTGGCTGTAAACAAGATCCTTTCCTTGTTGTGGAAGAGAGATATCTCTTAGTCGCATAGATTCATTATGAGATCTAAGAATAGCTCCAAGAGCATCAGCAGCCAGGATGAAAAGATAAGGGGCTAAAGGGCATCCTTGTTGAATTGATTTTTGAAGCTCAATGACCTTAGAGAAGGATCCGTTAATGCAAATGATTTAAGAGGCCTCTAAAAAAACAAGATTGATATGTCTCTCAAAAAAAGTACCTAAGTTACAGTGTTTGACTATACTTTTTAAAAAGGACCAATCAAGCATGTCATAAGCTTTAGAAAAATCAAGCTTAAGAAGAATGGTGTTTTGATTAGTGGAAGAAGCCCAGTGCAAGTCCTCAATAACAGTAACAACGTTGTCTAAAATATACCTGCCTTGAACAAAACTGGTTTGCTCCTTACTTATAAGATGAGGAAGAAAAGGTTTAAGTTTATTAGCTATAGCTTTCCCAAGTATTTTATAGATAACATTTAAAAGAGTGATAAGGCACCAATTACTTATGCTCATATGATCTCTTGATTTGGGGAGAAGCTTAATAATACCAACATTAATTTGCTTACTAAAGGATCCTTCCCTAAGAGCTTCCTTATACACACTATAGACAATGTCTTTAAGAGTAGGCCAGAATTTCTTAAAAAAATTTGTGGGAAGGCCATCCATACTGAGGGCTTTACCATCGTGAAGTTGTTGAAGAGCATCTCCAAGATCCTGTTTGGAAAGAAGAGAAGCATCACCAAAGATGGAGCAATTAAAAGAAGTAATAGCTCCTAAGCAAGTATTAACTGCAATGGGGTCAATTGCCTCTTTTTGAAAAGTTCGAGAGTAGAACTCAAAGAAGGCCTGTAAAATGTCATCCTTGGAGGTGAAGATGTTATCTTCGACTTGAATAGCTGGAATTTTATGGGATGGGTTCCCCCCCTTGAGGAGATGAAAAAAGCCATTAGTAGCCTAGCCNTTGCCAAAGAGAACCTACGTATAATGGATCACTATGAAGCTAAAGGTGTTGACCTTCGTGCTCGTCTCTCTTGGCTCTGCATGGGCGGCTAGGCTACTAATGGCTTTTTTCATCTCCTCAAGGGGGGGAACCCATCCCATAAAATTCCAGCTATTCAAGTCGAAGATAACATCTTCACCTCCAAGGATGACATTTTACAGGCCTTCTTTGAGTTCTACTCTCGAACTTTTCAAAAAGAGGCNGCATTAGTCCACCAATTAATCCAACCATCTTCACCAAGGGGTTTAGGATGCAAATTCCATATTTGCATCAATAGAGAGCAAAGGGAGTTACTATGAAGAAAGGTAGTGTTAAAAATATAAAGATCATTAGAAGAGTAGGAGTTCCCAGAGTGGGAAAGAGACCAATGAATAGGATAATGATTTGACAAAACCTGGGTATAATTTGCTTGGACAGGGGCACCATTGGTAGAAGTAAAATGAATAAGGGGATTAGTAGATAGATAAAATCGATCTAATTGATAAGAGATGTAGGATGCACCATGTCTAGCGTTACTCCAAGTAAACCAGTTAGAAGTACTAGAAAAGAAATAGTTTTCATTAACTTCTTGCAACTTTAATTGACGTTTCAACGAGAGCCACTCAAAAGCTCCCTATTATCTAAACCACCTCTTTGCCCTCCAAATTTATCCTTTGGATGATCAATCATGTTGAAGTCCCCTGCAATAATCCATTTAGCTTTGGGTAAATTGTGCTTGAGCCAATTCCACAAGAGCTTCCGATCAGTTGAGTGACAAGGAGCATAAATGGAGATAATCCCTAAGATCTCATTAGTGTATCGTAATCGAACCCAACTACAATGCCCTAAATTATCACAATCATGATCAAGAACAAACTCCTACCACTTATTATGGAGAAAAATTTTAGCCCCCCCTTTACCATGTTCATGGTGAGTAGAAACATAAGAACTATTGGGAAAAATGCTCTGGCAGCAAATTTGAAGATTGAATCCTTGGGTTTTAACTTCTTGAAGACAAACAATGTTAAAGGAATGTCTCCAAATACAATCTCAAACTATATATCATTTACGAGGGTCTGAGAGACCCCTAACATTCCATGAACAACACTTCATTGGGTTTGTGTAGAAGAAGGAGGATCCTCCTCAATCACCAAGGCCTTAAAAGAATTCCTAGATTCAAAGTTATTAACTAGAGGACGCTGAGCACTTATTCTTTTGTTAATGGATTGGCTAGCACCAGTCGATGATTGATGCCCTTTAGGGAAAGCACTAAAGATAGGGTTATCTCATGTGACTGAGGCATAATATTTTCAGGTAACACACTCTCAGCCACTAGTAGCATCTTTTGGGGCCCCTTCATGGTTAAGAGGAGTCTTAGTGGCATCAGTATCCTCGATTCTCATATCTTCCACGTTGGACACCTTAGAATCCAAAGAAGGAGGTTTAGTTGAGTGAACCTCAAAGGTATACTTGCCTATGTCCTAAGAAAGGTTTTGATTTTTTAGTTCTTCACTAACTTGTTCTGCTAAAATTCGTTCAGCTTCAAGCTTAGCCAGTAACTTTGGACATTAAGCTTTACGGTGGTTCAGATCGAGACAATAGTAACAATGGTTAGGAAGTGTAAGATATGAAATTTTCTGAACAAAAGTCTTTCCTTTCACATTAACTTCTAGTGAATCAGGACGTGGCTTTTGCATATCTATTTTAATGCACACTCTTCGAGTTGGTCCTGGATGGAAACCTGAAAAGGCCTTCATGCTGATGACTTCCCCAACTTGTGCAGCAAGGATATCAACATGGGAAAAAAAATGAGGAGGGAGTCCTGGAAATTCAATCCAGACCAGCAAAATACTTTTGCTTGCTTTCTCAAGATCGAAATCCTCCTTCTAGGGTTGAAGGACTAAAAAGGATCCATAAACATCCCAAATTGATTGTTGTTTCATGAACTCTGCCATAGCCTTAGTTTCAAAAGCGAACAGAAAAAAGCCTCTCGTAAGATTGGAAGCTAAGGCTATTCTAATATTACGAGGTTTTCAAAATTTTTTAATCCAATCCTAGAACACCGAGGCAGGAGGAATCCTACTAGTGAAGAAGCCAATTATGTAAAGGTGAGTAAAGGTTTGTACAGTTTGGTCAAAGATGTCTTCAGGAAAATCAAAATGTAAAATAGAATCATTAGCATCCATGTTGGTGGAGTTGTCAGTAGGCTATGAGTCAATGTTGGAGGATTCCATTATTTTACGTTTTTTCCCTCCAACATCAAAGAAAGAAGACAAAACAGATTGGGTCATGCAGACCTGTTGGGCCTAAGCCTAGCCAATTCAGAAAATAAAAATAGAGAAAATATTAAAAAAAGAAACAAAACACAATGGAACAAACTCACCGGGTACTTATTAACGGATGATGCAGGCACTGTAGAAGGCAAAGGTCTGACATGTAATGCTGCAAAACCCATTCAAGCGCTTACTGGTTTGGGGCCTAGAATGCGTCAGCACAGGCGCAGTCAAGAAACCTATTTGCAGCAATGGTCCAGCCGTGCGATGATATTGATAAAAAAAATGCCTGATTTCAGCCACAGGTGAAAAATCGCAAATTCCTGCAGCAAAACGCATCTCTCACCTGCACCTTCCCGTAGAACACCCTCGCATCTCGGTCTTGCCGTTACGTACGATTAAGTTCTAATCATCGATGGAAAAATTTTAAACAATGCACGCCTGATGATCGCAACCAGGTTTGGATTCCCTCAACGTGCCCAGCCTGACAATGCAGGTCGTTTGCCTGCAACAATTCACAATGCGTCCGAACCTGAAAATTATGTCTCGTATCCAAACATTTAAACCATGCATTCCCAATGAAACCAGAAAAATGCTACTCCTTGTCCCTGCCTGCCTTGTCTGTGACAAAACCCAGAAACACTTTCCTTCTCGCTGCCCAAGTGCTCTCGGAAGAAAAATGCTGCCTGTGGGCCCACGTTGCCAGCCAAATAAGCTCGGGGGAAAGAAAAAAAATTCCAGCACTATGAAGCCTTGGATGTCGATTCATTGCTTATATATTTGTCAAATTCATTGCCAAAACGTATTCATTATGTATATATTTTTATTAAAAAAGAATTCATGGGATAGTTA
This sequence comes from Gnetum montanum, assembly GCA_015680685.1. NCBI lineage: Eukaryota > Viridiplantae > Streptophyta > Gnetopsida > Gnetales > Gnetaceae > Gnetum > Gnetum montanum. The sequence continues at coordinate 263,837 of MNCI01007315.1, forward strand.
TATGAACACACCATTTGGCAACCATAGCTTGTATTTCTATAATGGTTGTAACATCCCTGGTTGTAACTTCTCTTAATGGTTGCAATCGAATTTTAATTTTCTATGATGTTTTAACTACTAAACAACACACTTGTCAACTATAGCTTCCTATTCACCATGGTGGTTGTCAACTATACCTATTTTCTTTATGGTAGTTACAACCAACCCCCATAATGTTTGTAACTTACCTAAACTTTTCATGATGATTGTAACTAGCTTGAAGTCACTATAAAAGGGCTTCAAGGGTAGATTTCAAGGGAGGAAGATTAGGAGAAAAGACATCAATTTGGCTACTTTTTTTTAATTATATAAGTTCATTTCTTTTTCTTATATTGTTGATGAGTGGCTATGCCCAACCATGCGAATCACAGGTGTTTGCACACGACTCGGTCGAATTCTGTAGACTGTAAGCACTTAACATACACCAGACCCTAACTAACAAACCCTTGGGTTAGAATAGTCGTTGTCTTCCCAACCTCACTTGTGATGTTCTAGTGGCGATAGTTAAGTGAGATTGAGGCAACTGATTTTTATAGCTTTTTACTTTATCTTTTGGCGTCTAATTAAGGTGTGGAAAGTAAGGAATGAAATATTATCTAGTCTATAATTATCCTAATCTATATCTTAACTATTCCTAGCATAAGTATCCAATCCCATCTTCCGGGCACGTCCTAAGCATCCCGTAACCACTACTGGGTTACCAGAAGTTAAGCGTCACTGGGTTACCAAGCGTTGGGTTTACATTCGAGATGGTCATATTTATGGTTCCTATGAACTATGAATGAGCAATAGCAATTAAACTTAATAATAAGAGAAACTTAAGTAATTATCAAAAAATATAAATATGAAGCTAGAAATGCATAGAAATAGCTAAGTCCAGATGCTGCAAGGAATGCTTGAAAGCTCGTCTTTATTGTCGTTCACGCTAATGGGCTCAGATACATCAACTCTCGAATAAAGAGCTGGACACCTTCTTACACATACTACGGGCACTTGGAAAATATTCTAACTCTCGTAGAAACAAATTGCAAGAGCTTCGCTACAACTGACTAAAGGGTACCTCAATGAGGTGGAAGGCCCTCTTATTTATAGGCTGAAATAGGTGCTGTGTAAACGGGGCCACATCGACGTGGCCAAGTATACGGGACCCCGTATACGCGGCCTAGTATATGTAGTGACCAACAAACACTTCATCATACCCCCATGACTGAGTAAAATTTTTTCCTCAAGTTCCTCTTACAATTTGAAAGGTATGGACTTTTATTTACAACACACATGACTTGACACACACATGATACAACATCAATTTTACTAGGTGCCTGAGTTATAGAGAGGGATAAGTTACAAAAATGGTGGTGTTCAGAGACAAAATTGAACACCTCATCAATCCTGGAGTCTTTGCCATGTAGAAGGATGTAAAAATTTGTCGAAGAAGATCACACCGTCCCTAGGGGTGGTGGTTTCGATGGACCTTCACCAGCCTCTGGCCCATGCAATGGTGGTGGCACAAATGATGGTTTTCCCACAGCAGTTGCAACTTCTAGAGGCAACTGGAAATCCTCCAAGAGAGCCCTCACATTTTCCTCTTTGCTTCTAGATTCATTCACTGTCCAGGCAGCTTCACCAATGTGTGCTAGAACTGGAACCTCCCAAGGGCATGGCAGCACTGGGAAGAGTTCTTTCAGGTTGACAAATCAGGTTGTGAATTGCTTTGTTTGATGTCAAACTCTTGGATTGATGCTTGCAGGTGCTAGTAGTCATTCATCCAATGGGCCAAGTTGTCCGCGACTGCACGCTATCCTTCAAAACTCATGCAAAGGACCTCAAGTTCTGTGTTTGCTATTTCCAATTTCTGCTTCTTTGCTTTGTGTGCTTGGAACTCGCCCTCATATAAAGAATACGAGGTAGTTACTTGTTTCTCCAATTTGGACCGCAGTCTCCCAGTTGTGAGCATGGCCAGGTTTGCATAGCAAAGGTTGGCAAGCTCCAACCTCAATCTATTGTCAAGCATTGACAGGCGGCTTGAGCAGTTTCACGTTACCCTTCCAAAATGAGGCTCTTACCCCTTGCCGATAGCAGCTCCGACTGGGTTGCAGTGATGTTATTCGGAAGATCAAAGACATCCAGAACCAGTTGCTCAGTTTCCACTAGTCGGTCCAATAGTTCTTCATGTTGTCTTGAATAAATTATGCTACGTGAAGTTCCAGCAGATGCTTGTACATCTTGAAGCCCATGCACATCTAGTACAGGCGCTGCCGATGCATTGAGAACCATAACAATTGTATCAGTAACCACTTCTGTTGCAATCTCCTATCCTTGGTGCTGCATCAGCAGGACTGTCGCCCCTTCACCATCCTCCAAGCGTACCGATAAGGTAGCAGCATTCCCTGAAATTTCAGGAAATAACTGTTGGGTTGATACTATTACCTCTCGGATGTTAGGATCTATTCTTGCTAGCACTTGTGTTCGGGCAGCGGAGAACATCAGCCCTACTCTTTCTCACAAACTGATTGATCAAGGCACTTTCTCCAGGTGGCTCATTGTAGGGCAATAAATCGAAGGGTCTTCCCCTTCACTAGTCCTGCCAGATTGCTCTTACTGGCTCAAGAGCGATTGTCGGATTTCATGGATGTGTTCTACGATAGTTTGCAAACCTGACCTTGTTATTTGTGTAGGTGGTGGAGGTGGTTGCTGCTCTTCCTCTGTCTTCGTAGTGGCATGAGTCCTATCTTTCATCATTTCATGCCATGAGGCAATCGGGGTATGTTGAATTGTATCATTGGCATACTGTGCTATCCCTGCCCATTTGCATAACTTTCTGATTAGGTAGGGGAAGGGGAGAGCTTGTCTTCCACATTCACTTTCGGCGAACCTCTTTTCAATTTTCAAAAATAATAACTGTGGAAGACTCATTGGAAACTTCCCACTTAGAGTGGCACATGCACGAGTGGAGAAGGCCATGATTTTGTTTGGTCTTACCATTGGATTCAAGTGGTAAGACACGATCTTTGAATATACCCTCTTTGCTATGGTTAGAGAGTCGAACTTCTTGCGGTCTACCCCATAGCACTTCCTGATCCACTCCTCTTTTACCTTAGGGTCTGCTTGTTTTGGGATCTCTGCCACATCTGCTCTGGTCTCTGGCAACCCCAGAGCTTGCACAATTGCCTTTGAAGAGTAAGAAACATAGATGTCTTTGATCCTTACTCTGGACCCTGGTTGCTGATTCATCCAAAAGAGATAGGTTTCTCCTAAGTACCATTCACCACTGGTTGTGATGATTGGCCACATCAAAGAGTTTTGCAGTTAAAGCCTCATATCTTCTGATGCGTTCTCGAGAAATTGTCCAAAGTTTATCTCTTAGAGGACCATTCGTTGCACTTCTTGAGGCTTGATAGCATCAAGATAGGCTTGGGTCAGGGTGACCTCAAGCCGTGGTGCTATCCCCGGAGTCTCATTCCCTTAAGATTGCTCGCTAGGAATCTCCCCTTCGGGAATCTGATGGATAGATTCCACATCAGGTCCTTCACGGAGGGGGCCAGTTGCATGAGAGCCCTCCGTGTGCTCTAGTTGTTGCATGCCTCATCCCCTTCTTGTTCATGGACGCTTGGATGCCTTGGTTTGGGTGCCATCTGCAATCAAACATAACCACCCATTAGTCTATGCATAAGTAGCTCAAAATGGTCCTTATACACCTTCTTAGTTCAACTAAGTTATGTTGCTGGCACGGGCATTAAATCCCCTAGAGTGTTAATTCATGGGTTAGAGCCAAAATCAACAAGGGATGAGTTGGAGTTTAAATGGTTGTTTTTGTTTCGTCCCTTAGACGTGCGAAGTCTTAATTAATTGACTAACTAATTAATCAATCAATTAATTAATCACACATAGGCTTCACCCCCCATGACTAAGAGCATACCTCCAGGTGCTTAATAGCACAAGGATCGGTTGATACGGACGTGCGATGGAATGTAGGTGCTTGGGAAGAAGTTAGATAGAAAAAATGACAAAATATCCCCCCAATTTGTTTGCAAAATGATGAAAATCTAAAGTGCAGCGGGCATATATATAGGGGTTGGGCGCTGCATCGACGGGGCCATGTATACGCAGTCGCGTATACACAGGGGGCTACATATACGGGGCCCCGTATATGCAGGTGGTCGCACCCATTGACCAGTGTTGACTAGCCCATAAAAGACCCAAAAAGATGAATTGAAAATGCCAAATTAGGGCGGTTGAAGAGCATGAGAGACCAGGAATGCAATCGAGGAGACGAGGAAGGTAAACAGGGCTAGAAAAAGAGTCAAACGTAGGAGAATGTGGGAAAAAAGAACTCCACGGGGAAGCAATCGAGTGATGGTACATGAAAATAATCAACCATGAAATCAAAAAGATGGGAAACTAACAAGCGGGACTAGGAATATGCAAGTAGGTCTGCCCCATAGCAGGTGGTAGCCTTAGTAGCCGTTGCATATGCTCAACACTGGAGTTCGTGGGCCTCGAGGTCAAGAAATGGTGCTCGCAAGTTAATACTCCCATCTAGGAGATCCCGCCAAGGCATTAGTAGTACATGGAAATCACAACGAACTTTCAAAACATAAGATGGGTAGTGAGGTGATTTGGGAGAGAAACAGGTGAGAGAGAGATGAGAGGAGTGTAATTCCAATCATTGGTCACATGAAACCCCATGTGAATTTGTGGTTAAGTGACTTGGTAGGACCGTTCTTAAGTTAAGACCCAAAACCATCTGCATACAGTGACCTCGCAGCAATAGGCGAAGCCTCATCCATCCACCAAGGATCAAGGTGCATCCACAGGAAACCACCATTTCAATAAGTGTGAGAGGAAGGAAGTGAAACGAGACTAAGTTAGAGGGGACGGAGTGAGTCCCATAACTCATTTTGGTGGCCCATGAAAGGTGGTCTAAGGGGTGTGCTTTGAATTCCCACATAATGATGATTTTATTTTGTTCATTTTCTTGTTATTTCGTGGGAACCATGCCATGCAAAGATCCATGCTTGTTTGCATGCATTTGACCAAGGGTTNGCCATGCAAAGATCCATGCTTGTTTGCATGCATTTGACCAAGGGTTGTGCTTTGAATCCTCATGTGTGTTTTTTTTAATTGAATTTTTTTTTGAAATTTTTTGGTGAGGACCACACCATGCAAGGTCGAACTGCCCAGTGACTGCCTTGTAGAGAAGGACGTGGAGTGGTAAGAAATCTGTGAGGACACACCGGTAACCCAAGGGATAGGAGAGGGTGACAAGTGTTGCATTTCCCTTGAATTCACACCCGATTCAAACCATTGGTCATCCCTAAGTCTGGGAACTACACAAGTCACACATTAATTACAATGTTTTTAAGTGAAGGGGTTGCATGTTTCCAAAGGAAGGAAAACCATGGAGTGGGTGGATGGGTGGATGACATGGACTCATTGTCGATTCTATGAGATGAAAAATAGATGTAAAGTCCAAAGATAACAATGCGAGGGCAGGAGCAAGATAATGAGGGGAACTATTTTACACGACCATCGCAACGAAAACCATCTGCGCCAGACACTTGACGACAATAAGATAATCTTATTAGTAAACAATGGAAAATTAAACACACATATACTTATAAATAAACAACAACAAAGAAATGGAAAAATAATTAAAGAAAGGAAAAATTTAACAAAAATTGGCAAATGTATGAATGATGTTGAAAAATAAAAAAGTGTAAAACAAAAAATCCCAAAAACAGTGAGGAGCGTAGTGGAATGGGTTAGCATGGAGGACGGTCTCCCCCATGACTGGGCGAAAAGGAGGAGACGTGAAAGATAGAACAAGGTTGTCCCGGTGATGATGAGGTGGTATCCCTGGTTAGGTGGAGCCCACGGAAAGGTTGGAGTTCCAAGGGCTCGTGTTTGAAGCTTTCAGGGATTTGCAACTTTCCCCAGTCACCATGATCATCAACAATGGATACTTGTTGATGAACCTCTTCCAAATGGTCCATGCTTTCTATGTGGGTGCTTACAAGCTCCTTCGATGGTTCCATGCGTAGAGTGCTGCTAGCAGGATCAACTGTCAACCACTGTGTGCCCTTTTGATTAGTGGCTGCTATGTACAAGCACTGTTGAACTGGTGATTTTTCGGTACACCGACTGCATGCTTGAATGGATATCCACTTAGCAGACCATAACTACTGCACATAGTTGCACCCTGAGTCACTGTACGCGATGCCCGGAACGTGCTTCTTCTTAATCTTTCCAAAAGGATTTTCCTTTGAAATTTCAAGGGAAAGATCTCTAAGTCCTAGTCTTGCATCCACCGTGCTCAACTAGGCCCTTCCTAGTATGATTGGGAAGTTCCCCTTGCAATTTTCAACACTGATGACAAGGAAATTAGTAGGATAGGACCACTCACAAACGGTGGTCACAATGTCCTCCACTACTCCCAAGGGAACAATGATGGACTGGTCTACCAGTTCAAGCCTAATGTTGCTCTTCTTTAATGGGGGCAAGTTCCAATTCTTGTACATGTCATGTGAGATCAAATTGACTCCTGACCCTGAATCCAGAAGAGCTTTACAGGGCTCCTTTCTTGCCACTTGAAGATGAATGTGGGGACTTCCCAGATTAGTCAATTTCCAGGGAAGGTGACCTGCCTTTATCCAGTTGGTCACTGCGTGTGTGAGCATGACCATTTGTACGTTGGAGGGCGTTGGGTCTAAAGGCTACTCGAGTAGTGGAACAATAGAGGTGGTTTGAGGTTTGAGGTTTAGAGGTTGGTGCGAGGGTGTGCATACATGATTAGGCTAGAAGAAGGAAAATTTCTGTGGCTTGGCTTCCAGTCCACTCGGCTAAGGATTTGGTTGTATGTTAACAGCCCTCGTAGCGTGGCATTGCTGTGGCTGTGGTGGAATTTCCTCCTGCATAGGTGGAGCAGGTGGTAGCTGAGTGGGATGTTGTGGAGAAGGAGTGGCAGGTGAAGGTGATGGAGGATAGTAAGGAAGCGAGCTTTACCCCTTGGGTGATGGCAATTGTGATCGGAAATATTCTGGGGGATGGTAATAATTTTGAAATGCATGGCTGGAAGAGTCTCGTGGAGAGACTAGTTGCTGAACGTAGTACCTATAGGGGTCTGGCTGTCGGTAAGGGTACTACTGCCTTGGAGGTGGCATTCCCCACGCTTGTGGTTGCTGCCATTGCTAGAAGTATTCAAAAGGCTATGGTGGTATTCCACTTGGATAATACCCTTGCTGTTGGTGGAATTGCCTTGGGTTGCCTTGTGGGTAAGGCTACCTTTGGGGTGTTTGCCGTTGCGCCAAGCGAGGATTCAACACGTACACCCTAGACTCTTGGAGATGTGACACCACAGGAAAACACCCCTTAGGATGTTCGTATTGGCATATGCCACATTCATCATCCTCCTCCATGTTAGAGTCTACAACCCGCTCTGCTATAGCAACTTTGTCCTTACCTTTGTGGTGGGCACGTTCAGCTTCCTTCTTCCTACGCCAATCTTGATCATTACCTTGCTCTTTGGACTCTTTTGCAATTTTCAGCATACTTTGGAATTTTTTGTCCAACGAGTCCCACATCTTATCAACCTTTGCTGATATTTTAGATGCAAACTTTTGTAAAGGCAAGATCTTTCAGTTCACAGCTGCTTCTAGTGGTGATTCCTCCTCATCTTCGCAAAACTGGACTTCCCTCTTCCTGATGGAAGGATCTCGATTAAACTCCTCTACACTCTCCTTCTTTCTCAGTTCCCCCTCTTCTTTGGCCACTTGCTCAATGAGGCGTTGCAGTTGATGGGCCCTCAGTTCTGATAATTGTCCTTAGGCATACATGCCAAGGGTCTTTCTTGTTTCAAAGCAGAGCCCATCAATGATATGGCGAAGCTGTGCCTGTTGAGAGTAGCCATGACCAGGGCATTGATGTAGCAATGAGTAGTACTTGCTCATGGCTGCATCCAAGGGTTCATGATTACCTTGCTTCCACCCTCGGATTTGACGTCTCAGATTTGCCACTCTAGAGTAGGTCTGATACTTATCATTGAAGATCTCAAGCATCATACTCCATCTTCTGATTAATTCCGATTCTAAAGATCGGTACCAACTTTCTGCTTCCTTGATGAGTGTGGGAGGGAACAGCTTAAGCTTCTACCAATCATTATCAATATTTTGCAGGGTGTAAGCATCATGGAATGCTTGCAAGTGAGTTTGTGAATCACAATTGTATTCTCCTTCAAAACTGGGGATGTTGTTCATATCAATGCGTTTGATCCAGCTATCCTTCAAGTGCCTACTAGGGATCTGAATTGCCTCGGCGATATGGAGCAGGCTTCGAGTAGCCAACAATGGCTCATCTGAGTCATAGTCCTATTGAGCACTGGGGTGTTTGTGATGAGTTCGGCTACCCCTTCTTTCATGACGGTGAGCCCCGCGCGATTGGTTGCACGTTTCTCTACGACAGTTCCTTCGGTCATCATGACCACCATCTCCTTGCTCCTTTCTACCCCAGTTATGATTAGAATCTGAACTGGGCAATGGTAGAGGGGAGCGAGAGGATGGAGAAGAAGGAGAGGAGTCACCGCTGCTCCAGTATCGATCTCCCCCTTTGCTCTGATGACGACCTCGATCATCCTGCCCATCCTTTCCTGAACCGTGGCTCCTCTCACATGACCCTCCATCCCCTTGGGGATCTTGGTCACTTGGAGGCTTATTCTGGACGATGGACTGAATGATGTGCTGCCCCAGAGGAAGTTCGGCCGAATGGGAATCATGAAAGATAGGCTCCCCATCATCTTGCAGCCCTTGTAAGAATAAGGGGTTACTGACTACTTTCCCTTCATGTGTTCGTATCGTTTTGCCTGCTGCTGATCTCATGCTCGTTGGGCCTTAGTGGAATGATAGTCCCAGTAGTCATGGTTCTCCATGACATACTCCACACCACGATCCTGGATGCCAAGTCTGGTCAGATTGTGGAACAACATTCCAAGAACCGATCGGTCGGGTGGTAGTACAATGTTGCCTTCCATGTCCCACCATTGCAGATGTTCTTCCTGATGTAGGATGAAGGTAAAGTCCAGGACATAATCATTGGGATGCTTGTATACCACCCGACATTCTTGTGGCACCGGTGGGTTGGATAAATCTCTCCTGTGAGAAGACATGTTGGATGTTAAATGATCCATTTAATCGATGTACCTTACTCTTTTACTTAAATCCACCTAGTGTGCGTAAATGTTACTATCCTGGGTCTGTTCCAATGACGTGAATAATAAGTTTGCTAGGGTTAAAGGGCGCATATAAGACTAACAGTCCCCGGCAACGACGCCAATGATGAGCAGCTAGGTACCCCTACGCCCAACCATGTGAATCACGGGCGTTCACACGTGACTTGGTCGAATTCCGTAGACTGTAAGCACTTAACATACACCAGACCCTAACCAGTAAACCCTTGGGTTAGAACGGTCGTTGTCTTCCCAATCTCACTTGTGATGTTCTAGTGGCGATGGTTAAGTGAGATTGAGGCAACTAATTTTTATAGCTTTTTACTTTATCTTTTGGCATCTAATTAAGGTGTGGAAAGTAAGGAATGAAATATTATCTAATCTATAATTATCCTAATCTGTATCTTAACTATTCCTAGCATAAGTATCCGATCCCATCTTCTGGGCACATCCTGAGCATCCCCTAACCACTATTGGGTTACCAGACGTTAAGCGTCACTAGGTTACCAAGCATTGGGTTTACGTTCGAGATGGTCATACTTATGGTTCCTATGAACTATGAATGAGTGATAGCAATTAAACTTAATAATAAGAGAAACTTAAGTAATTATCAAAGCATATAAATATTAAGCTAGAAATGCTTAGAAATAGCTAAGTCCAAATGTTGCAAGGAATGCTTGAAAGCTCGTCTTTATTGCCGTTCATGCCAATGGGTTCAGATACATCAGCGCTCGAATAAAGGGCCAGACACCTTCTTACACCTACTACGAGCACTTGGAAAATATTTTAACTCTCATGGAAACAAATTGCAAGAGCTTCGCTACAACTGACAAAAAGGTACCTCAATGAGGCGGAAGGCCCTCTTATTTATAGGTCGAAATAGGTGCTGCGTAAATGGGGCCACGTCGACTCATGGAAGGATGCGTTGATGGGGCCGCGTTGATGGGGCCGCGTATATGGGCCCATATACGTGGCCTAGTACACGCAGCGACCAACAAACACTTCATCAATTGTGCTTGGCATTTAATTTTGGGATTTTTCTAGGTTTCCTTAATAACTCTGTTTTTGCACAATATTAGACTTCTATTGTCATGAAAGAGCTTATCTAAAACATTAGCTAAGTAACTAAAACAAAATAGGAAGAAATGAACTCATAGGATTAGAACAAAGTAGCTGAATTGATGTTTTTAGCAAGCCATGCTTTATAAGAAATTTTCAATATTCTTCCAAAATTCCCCCCTTTCAACTTAAGTTTGAAACCCTTTTTATTGTGGTCTTAAGGTATTTACAATCATCATGAGAAGTTAAGGGGTGTTACAAATATTTAGGGCATTAATTCATAGCCACCCTAAGAAGTTATAACTTCTATAGGAACTTATGAGAATTTTAAGCCATAGTTTGCAAGTGTGTTAAAATTATCTAAATATAAAGGATTTTAGTTGTAACTATCATAGAAAGTTATAACTTCCATAGAAAATAAAGCTATAGTTGACAAATGTGCATAAATCCTTTTTCTTTTCTTTAAAAAAATTTAATATTGAATTTAAATTTGTGACCATCTAAATCATGACAAATGTCCATAAATCCTTTTTCTTTTCTTTAAAAAAAGGTAATATTGAATTTAAATTTGTGACCATCTAAACCATGCTTGTTCATCTTTCTTTGTAAGCTTGAACCTCCGTCTTTACCCTTCCTTTCTATCTGCATTTCTTTTATCTTTGGCAAGTTGAGAACCGCTAGTGTCTTATTATTATTATTATTTTATTTTTTAAAACTTTGGCACATAAATACAATAAATCCTTTACCATTTATTTTTTCAGGCCTTGGCGTTGGAGCCAAAGTATGACATTTGGTACCATGCCGGAATGAAGCAAAAGTGCGTGGCCCATCAGCAAAGCTTACGACTAATCCGTGATCATGCAAATGGGGCAGATGCAAATAGGGGAGTCCAGAGGGTCAAATGTTCAATGCTGCAGAAGTGCCAGTGAAATCTGCAACTGAAGTTTTTTGGCCCAAGAACTACGCAGAAGCAACAACGCCAGTTTGTGCTAGCAGTGCGGTCCATGTCAAGCAACTGTGGAATTGCAAGTAGAATCAGTGTGAAACATCGTCGCCTAAATGATCCTAATCCAGGATATGCACGCAACAGCACACGTGAGGAAGCCCCGCATTTGCTCGTAGAAATGTTGAGGAAGAAATCTAGCCGGATGTTGTCGCGTTAACAGCCATGCTCCTCTCCAAGACCAAGCTACTATTGTTTATTATTTTATTCGTTTTTAATACATGGCCTGATCCCTATGATTTGTTAATTTATTTACAAACCATTCTGCAGTATTTTCCTTACTCTGATATGCTATTCTTGTCAGCATAAGTGACCGCCTATGTTCCTCTTTATTTGCAAGAGGAGGTCACGTTACCCTCATGGCTTGTTGCCTAGTTCCTGTTTCCCTTTTTTTATTTTTTCTTCTGTTCATCAAATAGTTAGGCTGTATAAGCCTCCTAGTTGCAGAGTTAGATGATAGATATTGTTTTGGTTTCTTGCCTATGTATCCAGAATATGATTATTATGATCACTTAACAATGGTTTCAGTGAGAAGGTTTAGAGTCTTGTGTTGTTTTCAATATCTATGGAAGATCACGGTTTCTTGTTAAAGCACATGATGATTGAAATTTTACCCTGCATAACGGATTCCTTTTCAAGGATTTCAACCTCAAAGTGATAAACAAAAATGCCCTTAATTGGAACCCGTGACTAACAAACAGCCGAAGCTAGTTTACAATCCAAATAATCACCATTCTTCCATCATCTAACAGACACAATTTGCACTACTTTTGTTTTTGGCAACATAGAACCAGTAACTGTTCTGCCTCTAAAAAAAAACTAGTTCATACTATGGTCAAATGTGCTAACGATATGGTGTTATCCACAAACTCTCCTAATAACTGTTATTATATGCAAATTCAACTAATAATAGCATCCAATCCCAACCTTTCCAACCTTCTCTATACTGCAAAGCATAGGCTCTCAACATGTTCTCTAGAATCTGATTGAATCTGATTCACCCACTCAGTCTAACCATCAGTTTGTGGATGATATGCCGAACTCATATTCAGCTTTGTATCCATCTCCTTCTAAAATGCCTGCAAAAAATGTGACATGAATCGAGCATCTCTATCACTAATCATGCATCCTGCCACACCATGCAACTACACTACCTTTACACAGAGGAGATGTGTAGTTTAAACTACACCCACTAATGCTTGTGTGGCAAGGAAATGGGCAGACTTTGTCAATAAATTAACAACTACTAATATAACATCATGACCACTACGAGCCCGTGAAAGACCAATAATGAAATCCATACCAATGACATCCAATTTCCACTAAGGAATATCGTGAGAATGCAAATATCCCCAGGGCCTTTGATTCTTTATCTTCACTTGTTGGCAAATTAAACATAGATACACATATTCTCCTACATTTCTCTTCATACTAGGCCACCAATACATCCATCGTAAACTCTAGTATATCTTCTAACTACTTGGATGCATTTTGTATCTACAAATGTAGGCATCATCCATTAATTGCAATAGCAGAGCTTTTGGAACACATTACTCAGCCATCCCTCCATAACACTCCATGACTAATCACAAAGAGCAGTCTATCAAAGGTTATTTGCTGCCTCAATTCTTGATACCATGGATCATGTTGTTGTTGCTCTCACATATGCTCCTGCAAATCTAATTGGAATGTCAAGCTATTAAGATTACTCGGCACCCCACTCAATGTGTCAGCTACTTTATTAGTCTTGCTAGGCTTGTATTTAATAGTGAAATCAAAGTTAGTAAGCAACTCCACCCATCTATGTTGTCATAGGTTTAACTGTGGCTAACTTATAAGATATTTGAGGCTCTTATGGTCGGTCCAAATAGTAACCTGCTTCCCATATAGATAATGTTGCCAAATCTTCAATGTGAATATCATAGCACCCAACTCTAGATCATGCACAAGATATCTAGTTTCATGTGGCCTCAATTAATAGGATGCATAGGCCACAACCTATCCATCTTGCATCAACACACAACCAAATCCATCCCCTAAAGCATCAATACTAACATCATATGGATGTCCTGGTGTAGAAGATATTAGCATTGGAGCAGTCACCAATCTATGCTTCAACTCTTCAAATATAAACTAAAAAGTTAGGCTCCAAGTAAAATTAGTTTGCTTCCTCAACAATCAAGTTAAAGAAGATGCTATGCGAGACAAATGTTCCACAAACCTATAGTAATATCTTGTTAATCCCAAGAAGCTTCACACCTGCACTACTAATTGCAACACAGGCCAATCATGAATGACTATAATCTTTGCAGGATCGATAGAGATACCAGCTCCTAACATCACATGTCCCAAGAATTAACTCTGACTTGTAAAATGAACACTTGGATGGCTAAGCATACAATTGGTACTCCCACAAAGTCTATAATACCATCCACAAGTTCTTTGCATGCAACTATTTATTAGGAGAATATACTAACATATCATTGATGAATCATATTTTGACATGGTTCAATATTAGATATCCAATATCAAAGTCCAAGACGCAATGTCGAATATTTGATATCATGGGGTATATGCCAACCTATAAATACAGTGCTTGGGTTCACAATTTTCATATAGTTTTTCATTAGTTTTTGCATAGAGTAACAAAGTTCTCGTAGTTTAGTCATTCCAGAATTAGAATATTTCTAAGTGCCTGCAGCAAGAGTCTGAGTGTGTACAGGCCTTTATTCGAGCACTGATATACCTGAGCACAACAATGCAATGGGAATAAAGACGACTGCTTTTGATCATCCTTGTAGCACTGAGAATAGATTAATGTTTCCTTTAATGTATTTATTATTCATGCACTTTACTTTAATGCATTTTCATTAAGCAATTAATTTCTAGTTGTTAGTGAACACAATCACGACCACTTCGAGCATACGTGTAGCACTTGGTGACCTAGAAACACTTAATGTTTGGTAACCCAGCAGCACTACATAAGTTCAAGATGTGTCCGAGGAGTGGGAACAAGTACTTGTGTTAGGCTAGCTAGGCAGTAGGTTAATTAGATATTACATTTCTCTACCTTTCATTCTTGTTTTAGGTGATTAAATTTATAAAATAAAAAATGATAAAAATCATATACCTCAGTTTCATTTAACCATATACTTGTACTTCATGAGTGGAACTGATGAGTGGCGAGGTACCCCTACACTCAACCATATGAATACGAGCATTACATGCACAATCCGGTCAAACTCTGCAGATGAACGAGTTGTGGCATCTAGACAGTTAGCCTTAGGTCACAGTTCGCTGTCTTCCCACCTGGACTAGTATTAGCTTTGTCACGTATGGTTTAGTCCAGAGTGAGGTGTATGATGGGTTTCTAATCTAATGCTACTCCTGAAGGCAATGGAAAGTAATATTATCTAAGCTAATAGAGAAAGGATAAGAGAATCTAAACTAGCATAAGTGCGATGAGCATCCATTCCTTGATTATCCGTACACATCTTGGACTTCATGCATGACTACTACTAGGATTACCAAGTGCAGATCCTAGGTATGCTACTGGGTTACCAAGTAGTCACACTTAAATGCTCGTAGTCAAGTTGTACTCATTCCACATTTTAACATGAGTTTAAGGATGAGAGAGATTAACTAGGAAAGCAGTAAATAACAATTAATTAAATGATTAAACTAAGTGAATGCTGCAATGATGAAGTAATCTCGATCTTTATTGCCGGTTATGTGTGTGTCTAAGTATGTCACACTCAAATAAAGGATGTCGTACAATTACATCCATCACATTGCAGGCATACACGGAGAGGAAAAGGGTTGAAAGAAAGAAATGAAAACACTTAACTAAGAACTAACTCACTAATGATCTAATGATTTCAAACTCATTTTTCTACCTCTTATTTATAGATGAGGAGACAAGCCGCGATATTGCGTATGCGATATTGCGGGTTGGACTGCGATATCGCAGATGCGATATTGACGACTCATCATACCCCCATGACTAAATGAAAACTCGTCCTCGATTTATAGTGATTACACAGTGGATAGGTATGGGATTATTAGATGGGAAAAATGGGATTATGCTGCAATGTGGAATGAAAACAAAATGAAGACACAACACAAGGAATGTTCTACATCTACAAAAATGGATGGAACTCATGTAATTCTAGGTGGCAGTGGCTCCTCCATTGGTGCTTTCCCTTTGTCTTGTGCTCCAGTTTTTGAGACTTGATGGCATTGGAGTATGGCCTGGAGCTTCTCCTCTTCAGTCCGAGGGTTTTGTGTCGTCCATGCTAATGTTCCAATGTTTGATGGAGTCGGCACTTCCCATGGGCAGGGTAGTTGCGGAAACATTTGATTGGCCTTGACATACCAGACCGCAAATACCTATTGTTCCTCTTCGTAGGCTCTGGCTTTATCTTTGTATTCTTGGAAATCCACGAGCCGTTGAGCCAAATCCGCTATGACACCTTTTGGCTTTAGTAGCTTGCCTTTACCACCTCAAGTTCAGAATTTGCGACCTCTAGTTTTTCTAACAACTTTTTGTGTTCTACAAATTTTGCTTTGTATTTAACAGAGGTGGTTGCTACTTGCTGCTTGAGCTTTATCCTCAGGCGCCCTGATGTTAACATGGCAAGATTGGCATATCACAGGTTTGCCAACTCCATGTATTCTATCAGATCCTGAATCTGCAGGTCCTGGTTCTTAACTTCTGCTTGGTGGCCGAAGGCATATGTGTTAAATATCGTCCACCAGTCAGTGTGTTGAGCATTGATAGCATTGATGTGGGCCTTGGCCATATGGATCTCCTTCTTAAGGATCTATTTGTACATCCCCACCTGATCTTAGAAGTGCTCCTTCAGCTTCTCATGTCATTTAGCCTCATTTTGCCATGCACTTATTTCAATAGCTATCTTTTGACAAATTGTGCATACCTCCTCCATTGAGCGGATTCAGTTCTCCCTGGCTAAATGACTTATGTCTTAGTTGACTCGGATGAATTATTCTCAAAACTGATGAAAGTGTTCCTCGAGAACGTTCTTCTGCTTCTCCACAGTGGTCAACCGAAGGTTGTCGGTAGCAAGCTGTTTATTTTCTTTCTATAAAGCATTGAGTGCTTTAAGATGTGCATGAGTTTGCACCTATGCTGTCGAGGCATCCCAAACAGCCTTCTCTTTTTCATCAGCCACCTTTTTATTCTCCATGATTAGCTTGGTTAGTTGCTCAGTTCTAAAATTATCTAGCTAGTCTGCAAGAACAAATTGCAAAGGATCTTGCTATGCTACTTGTAGGGCCACGAGCTGCTCTTTTAATTTCTGCACTTTTGCTTCAGCATGCTTAGCCCTCACTTCTGTTAAGACTAGCTTCCCCTTCATGGAAATGAGGTCTGGTTGAATTGTCATAACATCTTGAGGGATGTCAAACAGGGACATCATTATTTGCCCTGTTTGGAGCAATCAATCAAGTGCATCCTCATGTTCCGTAGGAGTCATTGAGGTTCTGGCCAAAGTTTAAGCATCCCGTGCTCCTGTGAGATCTACCAGTGGCATAATAGGTACATTGAATGATTCTTTGATGTGGTCCACGACCACTTCTGCAGCTCCCGCGACACCCTGGTGTTGCATGACCAACATAGTGGCTCCTTCACTAGTTTCTCATTGCACCTAGAAAGATGCCACGTTTCTTGAGATCTGTTGTGACCATCTACTTTCCCCTCCTCCTATGTGAATAGATACTTCACGCCTTGTGCGATCCATAGAAATAGTAGATTGAATGGCATCATCAATGACGCGGAAGAGGTTTGCATCATCATGACTTCCCCAACTGACCATCTCAGCAATGGCCCTGAGATGGCTCATCGACAATCTGTAGTCTTGCAGCGGTGGCGGTTGATCTTGGCCTATGCTGGGCCCTACTTCCTATTGTTGGCTGGGGCCTGTACTTGGAGGTTGACTGGGTCTTGCAAGTTGAGTTGTAGTCGGTCCAGCCATCTATTCTTCTTCTTCTTTTGGTCCCAGTGTCTTGCCAATGATTTTCCTTGGGGCTGGCGACTTTAACAATTTAGCATATGAAGCAGTTTGGGCTATTTGGAGGACATCATTAGTGTACCCCCGAATACCAGCATGTCGGTAAAGCTTTCTGATAAGACAAGGGAAAGGCAACACCATCTTCCTTGTCTTCCGTTCCTCAAACCTTCTCAAGATCTCTATTAAATATAGATGGGGTAGGTTAGCGTTAACCTTTCCCATCAGCATTGCACATCCTATAGCTGCATACGTTGATATTTTTTAAGCCCTTCATGGGGAAGAGGTGATATGTTTCAATTTTGAAGTAAATCCTCTCTTTCGTCGTCAACTCACCAAATGTTTTATCTCTGCCATAAGCCCTTTCCAACCAATTCCATCGCACATCGAGGTCTGAACGGGTGGATAACTGAGCAACTTTGGGCCCTGTATTCGGAAGGTTTAATACTTCCAAAATGGCCTACGCAGAAAAATCAACTATCACACCACAAATGTTGACGGTGGTGCCTTGTTCTCTATTGTGCCAGAATTGGTACGTCTCCCCTAGGTACTAGTCATCGCTTTCAGAGAGGACAAGCCATAAAGGAGACCCTTTGAGGTGATCCCTAATAGCCTCAAGAGCAAACTCTGCAAAAGATTCAAATTTTAACTCCACAATCACCGCAGCGAATGTGGAATTTTCATGGATGGCCTGAACACAATCTTGGGGCAACATGAGATGTTGTCCCAATTCAAGCGTTGCAGTAGCTCGTCCTTCTACCTGCCTAGACTATATGGTAGGAGGATCCTCTTGATGAATACTGAACGATTGCTCCTCCTATTCTACCTGTTGTCCAGTAGGATCTTGTCTTCCACCTCTCCTAGGTCGTTTGCTTCCACCTTGAGTAGGACCTTCCTTTTGTCCACGTTTCGAGGCCATCTGCAATCACACGAGGCCAAGCGTTAGTAAGGTTGTTTTTGAAGTTAAATTATACCTTACTGCTTACCTTAATTGATTAATTTGTTTATCTTCGTGTGATATTGCTCGAAAGATTGTAATAATGAGTCCATTTTACTTAGGTGGTCTTCAATTTTAATTTCCTAGTGAACCTAAAGGATTAAATGATTTTTTGGCACATTTTATTCTTAATTACAACTAATTACCCTTAATGATGTCCTTTGGGCGATGATAAATTCCAAAAAAGTTAGGCGCTATTCGGTAGGTGTCCCTCCCTCATGACTAAGCTGAACACTTCGTGTTCAAGCAAGTTTGGATGGAATTAAAATTAGAGTACCAGTGAGTGAGATCGAGGTTGAAAAGCAAAGGTGTCACACTCGCAAGTCATAGAGAAAAATTTGAAAAACTCCCCCGCATGAATGATGAGAAATGGGGCTAAGTGTTGCGAGGGGGGGTGGGGGGGGGTTCGCCTATTTATAGGGTTGGAGGGACGCAATATCGTGGCTGTGATATTGTGTATGCGATATCACGACCTATCGATGTTTTAGGCCTGAGGGAAAAATTGAATATTTAGGGTTTTTTTTTGAAAAATAAAATATGAAAATAAGGATATGTGGCACATGTTAAAGGTTGCTAGGATAATTCCATTAATTCAAAAGGCACAATTAATTATGATGGTGTGGATTTTATCAATAAAACCTCGGATGAGAGAAAAAGGCTATGTAATGGTACATAGGAACGTTGAAATTCAGAGGGATAATAGTAGGGAAAGAACATTAAGAAAAATTATGCTGAGGGTAAGAAATGGTGTGTGAGAGCTATGTCATAAGTGAAGATTACAAAAGATTACACAAGTTGATCCTCCCTAAAGCAGGTTCCAACCTATAATGCCCTTGTGTAACCATACTTAAAGTGTCTATGGGCACTAGAAGGGTTAAATGTAATCTGCACTGACTTCACAAAACACACACATGTAATTATCACCGGAATGAGGTAATAATTCTATGTTACACACAACACGAGCTACAATTACAAGAATAGTGAGATGAGACGAACTATAGAAAGGGATTGTAGAGATTGGGACATGAGGTAACTAACCCAGGGCACAGTGAATCCTGCATGAAAAGCATGATTAAGGTGTCATTAACACATCATTCCAAGATCAGGACCAAGTCCATTCCTCTAATCAGTGACATCACATTGTTTCATCCCATGAAGAGCAACTATGAGAGTACCATAACAACAAGGCATACGATCACTTGGCATTTTGTTCAAGGGAGGAGTGATTTTTGTTTTGGTGCACTTCCTTTTTTTTCTTTTTTTTCTTGAATACTGAATCCAGAGAAGCTGCCAACCTTTAGGCATGGATGCATGTCTTTCCAATGGAACCCTCTAGAACAACATTGGATTTTGAGTTCCCTTTTGATTACTCTTACTCCCATTTTTCGTTAGATCTACAAGGATCTTAGTACAACCACATTGCATGAAAACTCCCACAGATGTCACCAAAGAGAATCCACAAGTCCCCTTGATGTCACACCCTAATCGTTCCCTCTTGGTCCATACTTCTTCATTCTGGGTACAATGAACACAAAATTAATTTTAAGTTTTAAGAATGTCAAGAATATCACTGTACTCTCGAAGAGAACCTCTTATTTGTAGAATGGATGAGTGGGTGTAATGGGCTTACTGTCCAAATAATTGACCACTTGTGACTCTACAACATAGAACACACCTCAACCAACAATCCACATGAGTGTTTTATTCATAGACGAGATTACTTATAAAAAGACAAAAATATCAAAAAGACAAAAAGATAAAACCAGAAGTTGAAAAATGAAAAACTGGAAAACAAAAATTTGTAAAATTAAGAAAAATATTTATTAATCCTGCTTGTTATTAAAATGGGGGATATCCCCCATAACTAAATGGTTGAGGATGGCAAGGATTAATAAATGGAAAATGAGGATCCTTGCATGTTGGAAATATTCGGGCTTGGTCATATTCACCTCATCGGGGTTCACACACTTGATTATAATAAGCATAGTGGGGCAATTGATACGATGTAATTCCCGAATAACGAGTTGACCCACTATGATATTTGGGACCGTTAGATGGTATGCAAGGATTGGGTTGTCACTCTCTATTCCTGTGTTCATTGGGCCGTATGATTGTTGGGGTGCGAGTTGGTGGCCCTGATGGAGTTACATGAGGCATTGGATTTGAAGATAAGGATGCACCACAGTGTGGGACTTGTGCTGAGTTGGAGGATGCAGTGGCCTCGAAATTGTGTTGTCCCTTCTTATGGTCATGTTTAAAGAAGGGGCGCTTTTGATGTTTTGGAGGTCTCTCAAGGAGGAAAAGTATGAGAATGTTAAAGATTAGCAGGATTGTATGGTGCACAAGGCAGTGGTTGTGTTGAGGATATGGGTTGATAGTATTGAGAAGAATGGTAATGTGGTGAGATAAAGTGCGTTGGCCCAGTTGGAGAAACATGATGTTGAACAAGATAAGCGTTTGGGTTCAGATGATACGAAGGGTGTCTCCAGTTTAGTGGTGGTCTCCCCTACAATTGGGATTGTTGGCACTGTGATCAAACACAATATCTTTGTATGAACTCTGGATGTAACATATTTCCCCAATGCTCATGTAAATGTAACAATATCGGGCATTGGCCCTTGGGGTGATCGTATAGGCATATGTTGCATTCACACATATGATTGGCAGTTGAGATCTTATTTTCCTAATCACTTCTTTCTGATTTTCTAATGTTTTGTCCTGCTTCTTGGATTCTCAAAACTCTATCTCTAATGATATCGATAAATTCTCCACACTTTTTATACATCCATTCCAACATCTTGTTGATCTTTGCCTCGACTTCTTCTAATGATTGTTGTATTGAAAAATATGGTTCTTTCTCCTTGTGATAAGTTTGATTTCTCCTTTTTATGATCATGGACCTTTGTTAAGTTGAGATTTTGCTCTCGTTGATGTTTTTCAACACTCTCCCATCTAACCATTTCTCCTTCTTATTTTGCTACCCGCTTAATAAACTCTTGGACTTGATGGGTTCGTAGTTCGTATAGTTGACCATGGGCATACATTCCTAAGGTCTCCCTTGTTTCATTACGTAGCCCATCAATGATATGGTACATTTGCCTTTCCTCGAAAAACCCATGGCCTGGATAGTTGTTTAATAGTGCATAATATCTTTCTAAGGCCATGT
>MNCI01007315.1:285451-316705 GCA_015680685.1 Gnetum montanum
CAGGCATCGTAGAAGGCTTGTAAATGTTGATGTGGATCTAAGTCATGGCCTCCTAAAAAATTAGGTAAGTTTTTTAAATCAAGCCTGGGTAAACGGCTCTGTTTATGATGCCTACGGGAGATTTGAACAACCTCTTGTATTTGTGTTAAGCTTGTAGTGGCCAATAGGGGTTCATCGTCATCGGGTAGGTTATGCTTTCGTGCCTTGGGATGACGTTACCTTCGTTGATGTTTATAAGAAACCCCCACTTCAGGTTGTGTACTACAATCTTCATCATCATATAGTTCATTGGTTCTCCAATGAAATTTCTTACTAAGTGTGGCATTATCGTAATCTTGTAGGAGAGGCATGGTTATGGAACTATGTGTGAATTTACCTGTGACTTTTGTAAACTTTTCTTCTTAAAAGATATATCATTAATTCATTTACAATGACCTAGTATGATACAACTAATCTAGATAACTAGCATCATCCCTAGCAACAACGCCAATGATGAGTGGCGAGGTACCCCTACACTCAACCATACGAATACGAGCGTTACACACGCGATTCGGTCAAACTCCGTAGACAGACTAGTTGTGGAATCTAGACAGTTAGCCTTAGGTCACAATTTGCTGTCTTCCCACTTGGACTAGTATTAGCTTTATCACGTATGGTTTAGTCTAGAGTGAGGTGTATGATGGGTTTCTAATCTAATGCTACTCTTGAAGGCAATGGAAAGTAATATTATCTAAGCTAAGAGAGAAAGGGTAAGAGAATCTAAACTAGCCCAAGTGCGATGAACATCTATTCCTTGATTATCTATACACATCTTGGACTTCGTGCATGACTACTACTGGGATTACCAAGTGCAAATCCTAGGTACGCTACTGGGTTACCAAGTAGTCACACTTAAATGCTCGTAATCAAGTCGTACTCATTCTGCATTTTAACATGAATTTAAGGGTGAGAGAGATTAACTAGGAAAGTAGTAAATAACAATTAATTAAATTATTAAACTAAGTGAATGTTGCAATGATGAAGTAATCTCGATCTTTATTTTCGGTCATGTGCATGTCCAAGTACGTCACACTCGAATAAAGGATGCCGTACAATTACAATCACCACACTACGGGCATACACGGAGAGGAAAAGGGTTGAAAGAAATAAATGAAAATACTTAACTAAGAACTAACTCACTAATGATCTAATGATTTCAAACTCATCTGTCTACCTCTTATTTATAGATGAGGAGACAGGCTGCAATATTGCATATGCGATATCGTGGGTTGGGCTGCGATATCGCGTACGCGATATCGTGGTCACCCTAAATGACGACTCATCAGAAACTAAGAATACAATGATTGTTTTGAGTAGATTTCATGTCTTTGAACCAATGTACTTAAGAACTTAAGGTTTGTGGAATTTGACCAGATCACGTGTGAATGCTTGTGATTCGTATGGTTGGGCATAGGGGTATCTCATTGCTCATCAATCATCTATGAATACAATCATAGACTAATCTAGGAATGACCCCATCACACTATTCATGAGGTGCATGAAAAGTGCTAGTGCATTTGTCAACCCAAATGGAAGCATCAAAAACTCATAATGATCATATCATGTTTTGAATGTTGTCTTTGACACATCTTATTCATGAACTTGCACCTGATGATACCTAGACTTGAGATTAGTCTTTGAGAATACATGAGCTCCCTGGAGTTGATCAAGCAAGTCATCAATGTGCAGAAAATGATATTTATTTTTCATCATCACTTGGTTTAGCTACTTATAATCTATGTAGATTTGCAAACTCCCATCCTTCTTTTTAACAAATAGCATTAGGGCACCCCATGGTGATGCACAAGATCAAATGAGGCCTTTATCCAACAATTCTTGTAGTTGAATATTTAGCTCTACTAGCTCTATGGGAGACATCCTATGTGGAGCCTTTGAAATAGAATTGGTATTAGGTTTCAGATTGATTTCAAACTTAATCTCTCATCTCAGTGGAAAGCCTGGTAACTTTGACTGAAACGCATTAGAAAATTCTTAAACAACAAGAATTTGATCTATCTTCACCATATCTATTTTTTATATTGTAGCCACAAAGCATTCATGCCTTATTTGAAGCATCCTACCATACATTCGAGAGGAGATCAAATCCAAGTGCATAGTCCTCGAACGATTTTGTACCTCAATCAGAGCACCATCAACTAATTGTAGTCTTAGGAGCTTTTGTTGATAGTATAAACTAGCATTAAACTACAACAACCAATCCATCCCTAAAATCACATCATATATCCCAAGAACCATAACATGAAAATCACTAACCTAATGCATACCTTTTAATTCTATTAGCACACCTATACATACCTGATCAACTCAAGTCTCATAACCTCTAATAGAAGATACTATTAGCCCAAGAAAAAGAGAATAACATACAAGAGCTACATGATGTACAACCGTAGGATCTACGAAAGAATGGCTAGCTCATGGATCAAATAAAATTAATACATCAAAGCCCAAAATATTACCTCCTATCTCCATCATTGTGTTTGGCTACACATCCAACGACTGGTCTATTAAGGTGTACACCTATTCATGAGTCCTTTGGTCCACTCCTCTTGGCTAAGTAACAAGATTTCCACATCCATTGTAAATTGGAGGTCACTATCCTCAGTCCCTCCACTACTACTTGCCTATTTCGAGCACTTTCTAGCTCAGTGTCTAGGCTACCCACATGCAAAATAATTCTAGCAATCCCTTTGTAGATGGCTAGGCTACCCACATCTATAATAAACAATAGATCCACAACTAGCTCCAATAGTAGGACCACAAGCTAGTGTTGGATGCTCACCTCCATGTCCACAAGCTTGCTTGGAGGGATCATGCCTATCTCTAGATGTTGGTCCTTTTTTCTATCCCTATCTCCTCTCTTTACAGGCTACATCCTCCTTTTGACTTCTCTCTAAATCCATGGTAACTACTCTAGCCTCATCGTAGGATGTCAATCTAAGGGATAATATGTGGTCCTTCAAAGATGATCTCAAACCTCTAACAAATAGTTTTGCCTGTGCCCGAGCATCTATCTGCATATGTGGTACATAACTACTATGCTCAAAGAAATGAGAATCATACTTCACCACAAACCAATTACCCTCATACAAATAATAGAACTCATCCTCCTTGGCCTAAGCATATTGGGTACACACATAACGAGCTTTGAAAGATGTCAGAAAATCATCCCATGCCACCTCTTGGCTAGTCCATCCCTTGGCTTGCTCTATAGTCATCCACCAATGTTGGGTAGTACCAACCAACTAATAAATTACCAAGCAAGTCTGTTGAACCAATGAGTAGCCCATCAAATCAAAAGCCTTTTGTAATTCCTCCAACCATTCTATAGCTATAGTAGGATCTTCAATGTCATCAAATTTAGGAGGTTCCAACTTTCGAAATTGTTTTACCAATTTCTTATTGATAGGCTGCCTATTTGATTATCCTAAGCCTCAACTACCACTACCACTTTCCACTTCCTTGATCATGAGAATAGGAGCATCACTAGTTGAAACATGCTATTGCAAGATCTATAATCGCTATTGTATAACATTTGGTTACCTATTTGTAGGACCATTGCTTGATGTTTAAGGAGGTTGCTCTAGCCCATCATGAGGTCCTTTTGACTTATGGGCCTCATGAGCATCATGACCACATCTACTATAAAAATTTGTAACTTAAAATCACAAATGGATGAGTACCCCAATCATCATACAACATCAGTGTAAACTAGCTTCAATACCATAATGTAACACCTTGCCCTACTGCACCTAGCTAGGGTAGGGTGATCCTTAGAATCGCTAGAAATAACACAAAAAAAGCATGATAAACTAAAAGCTAATGATGTATAAGGATACATTAAGAATAAGTCACTTAATACATCTATTATCAAAGGTTAACCTGCACAAAAATTTTAGGCCAAACCAAAGACTAAGCAAACATTTTAATTTATAAAACTACATGTCTCTACATAAACAAAAAATTTGTACTATTCTAATAAGATACAAAACACATAAACATCATCATCACATATATAAGAGCTAAAGAGTTTCATATAATTATAAATAGTTCATACTATTGTACATGGAAACATACATTAACCAATCCCTGAAGATTCCCCCCTACTCTACTCTCTCTCTCTCAGTCCTCATCTGTGCTTCTACTATCTCCACTTATAACTAAATATAGTTAGTCTGAAACTGAGTGGGAAGCCTATACACTTCCCTTGCTAGATGTTGAAAAGTGCTACATTGGAGGAGAGGAGTGGGGTATAAGGCAACTTGCATCAACTATTAGTCTTATGCATGCTAAGCATAGCACATGTACACACACCATATCACACATAACACTGGCATAATCATTATCAAAGAGGATAGGTGGCTATCATACAATCACATATAAAGCCACTATCTGACATAATCTATCATATATCTATTACACCACATCACATGCATTATCACTATCATGCCCTTGTCTTCATACCTACTCCATACCATTGAACAACCCATGACCCACATAATCATAATCCAATCATAGTATATATTATCCATGCTATGACTCATAAATTAATACTATCATATACATAGTCCATGTGGTCACTAGCATATCCACACTTAGTGTAGCATGTGAAACATTACCATGAGTACTCATAAACAACCATTGCATGTAGGCCTTTTATTAATATTTTATTTATCCAACCAGTGCTAGGGTCTATCAACTTGTGACTCATAGCCATTAGTCTTTTAAAGAACTGGCTATAGGGATGAACACACCTACAATCTTCCACTCTCAGGATGAGGCCTGAGATAGGACCTCACTAATGCATCATAGTGGAGGTCAATCCAAAACTACCTCTAGGCTGCCTCATCACTAATCGGTCCACACCCTAATGCTAGCACCACCTACCAATGACTTTACAAGCATCATTTTAAAAACATGTACAAGTCCAAGCTAGCTTAACCCAGCACATGCCATAAGCACAACACACCCAAAACCAACATAACATGATCCCATATATTCACACCTAATAGTCACATTCATTCCATGAAAACAATACCACAATTCCACAAAACGAAAGTTTGTGCCACAACCACATTTTTTGAACTGCATGTAATTTCACAAAAATGACCACTATAATAACCTCCAAAATGATATATGGCCAAAGAGAAAACTAATTCCATGATTAGAAAGTACTTCCTAAGATGATCCCAATGACACTAATTTCACCTAAATTGGACTCTTGGAAGCAAAGTTATGCACCTTTAAAGTTTGATTAATAAAATAATAATTAATAATATTTAATTATAGCTAGTGATGATTGAAGTCCCAAAAACTCCCACACCATAATAGGCCCCTAAAATATAATATTCCAACCATACTAGTCAAATCAACATCACATATCATATTCCACAAATCCACATCATACCATACATCACATATATATTAACAAACAATTCATAATCAAAATTGTACAATTTTGGGAAATATGAAAAATAACATGTCCAAGCTCAATGTTTTAACTATCTACCCCACATGCCCACATCGCATGATCATATACACTAATCGAGGATGAAAATACAAGGAGAAGGTAAAGACCACCCACCAATTAAAATTTTTGTGGTAGAAAGTCCAGAATAAGCAAAAAATCCTTAAATATTTGGCAAGACTTTGTTGCACTCCAAAAAAATTCTACACCCACATAGATATGACTAATGCAATTCCAAATCCAGGTTTAGAGTAAGCAAAAACCATCCACAAAACTCAAAATTTCAAAAAAGAAAGAATGAAAACAAAAGAAAGAAGGAAAGAAAACTGAAAGAGAATAACCTTTAGCTTCTTGTTTCTATTTTTTGAAACAAAAAAGAAATGAAATAGAACCTAAGTTTTAGGGGTACATGGTGGCAAAGGTGGTGGGCTTTTTCTTTTTAAAAAAACAAAAAGACCAAGATTTATGCCTTATGCATAAACATTACTTTTCTTCATTGTTTTTTTAAAGTTATGCACACGATGTGAAAAATCTAATTCACTTGTATGTTTTTTTGAAGAAAATAAACTCACTTTTTAAAAAAATCCATTTATTTTCATAATTATATATATATTCTTCTCTGTAACTAATGCCGTGAACTTCAATCATGAATAACAAACACACCGGAGCTCCAAATCAAAATTTGTTTTAACCTATGAGATTCATAATAGATGCTCTAGAAATTCACATTCTAAAATCATATCCAAAGATCACACAACATAGTGCTATAATTCAAATACATAAATATTGAAATTACATATAAAGCATAAATGCATACCAAATAGGTAATCTTAAACCCCAACCCAACATCCCTGCCAACAAAATCACCTATCTAACACATCACACAGGGCTAGTGTACATAATCATGTTAGTTAAGCATCTAAGGATATCATAATTATAACATATAGAATGCAATTACAATAAGCCAAGTCATCCCCAATAACCCACCAAGACAACCAACGTAATGTATAAAATGTAATCGTGTGGCCATACCTAATATGTTTGGAAGGGATGTAACAAAAATCATTGATATATAGTTTGTATTTGCTAACCTCATCCATATTCAAGATTTATATAATAAGATTTTGAAACTCCCGAATATATTCCTCCCACTCCTTAGTGTGCTAGATTTCTTTTAGCTTTACACAAGCTTTGTTAATGGAAGTGCCCAAATGGAAGTTCTCGACCAAATCTTCTTTAAATTGATTCTATATTCTTATGTGTCTACTTGTCCCAACTCTTTCTTCTTGGAGAATGCTAAGCCACCACATTTTTGTAATTACATCTAAGAATTGGCAACCATACAAGATTTTTTTTCTTTGGCATACTTGTACATTTCCAAGAACTCCTCGGTCTTAAAGAGAAAAGCATCAATAATTGTATCATCCATATCACCATCATAAATTCTTAGCTCCTTTACTCAAAAATTGGAAACCAAGTGCCTCAACCTTGATGCTAGTATCCTTTCTTGCACAAGTAATTGATTTTTCAAGTCCTCAATCTTATTTTTCACTTGATTTTTCAAGCCCTGAATCTTATTTTATTAGCTTTCAACCAAGGCTTGCTAGGTTTCTACAAATAATCTTAGCTCTTATCCTTCATCTCAAAGCTCCTGGATAGCAAGCTAAAGATTATTAATAACATCCCTAGGCATTTTGTCCAATTCCTTAGCATAAATGTTTGGGTAAGTACAAGTTTGTACTTGATGCTAGAATCTAGCTCCAATAGGTAAGGAACTTCCATGGAATTACCTAGCTCTTAGATTATTCAAGATTTCTTTGTTTTAGGTAGAATATGCATGATTATGTTATCTACTTATAATAACAAAACTCATAATTTTTGCATCTCTTTAGGGGATTCATCAACATTCCCCCTACTAGTTATTTTCACACCATTATCCTTGTGTATTTTCCTTGTACATGTTAACATCATCATGCATCTCATGCATATGATTATATCAATGGTCATTTCCAAATAGTCCATTGTGTGGGTTAGAACAAGAAGGGGCATTACTAAGATTTTAACTCTCATTGTTTCTCTTATGTTTCATAGCAGCACACATCATGAGCAATAAACTATGACATTAAATCACAAACTAAAAATACCAATCATAGTTAATGAATCATGATTCATAACCTCGACTTTAATTTAAGTATAATGATACTACTTTTGAGAAGTGTTGCTTAACACCATTCTTAATTTTGAAAGTAGCCAAGTATTATAGAATATACCTAAGATGGACTATGCCTCAACATTCACACCACTTACAAATACAACATAATTGCACACAACACGTTAGTCCAAAGGTTAGGAGCATAACAAGTATGCCCTTTGGTAAACACCCAAGCAATAGGATCAATGAGACATAAACACATGTACAACCAAGAAAGAACACTAGCACATACATATGATACTACTCTCTTGAGAAAACTAAGGTATGTTCTTACTCTAATGCATCTATCACTAAGCCTCACTTTGAAAAAAAGAGTGGTAGTTCAAACATCAAAGCAAAAGCTCCTCCACAAGCCTACATATCCTTGTGATGCAGAACACAAAGAAATCAAGGCCATGTAATTATTTAGGATGATGATTAAAATAGCATGAAACCTATAAGGATATCCACACTACTTCTAACTCTCATTCTAA
Source organism: Gnetum montanum (assembly GCA_015680685.1). Taxonomy (NCBI): domain Eukaryota; kingdom Viridiplantae; phylum Streptophyta; class Gnetopsida; order Gnetales; family Gnetaceae; genus Gnetum; species Gnetum montanum. The sequence continues at coordinate 293,661 of MNCI01007315.1, forward strand.
AAGGGAAGTAGCATTTAGACCACCAACAAGGCATACTCTCTATACTCACTTCTACTGCCATCAAAGCTTGGAATGATTTGTTGTTTATAGTTCAAAATAAGATGATGATAGTAATGGAGGTAATTATCCCCAAGGTCACAAGTCTCTCTACTTAAGGGATCACATCATCAAGAGTGTCTTAACAGTTCCTAGTCCCAATCTCACAAATACAAATACAAGATGACCAAGTTGAAAACACCTTGGTGGTTTACGAACAAGGCTATTTGTGAATATGTGTTTTGTCAACCTTTTATTTGGCTAACTAGCAGGAAACTCAAGATGCTCTAGAGCTTGAAGAACAAGCCTATCCTCAATCTCCCTATTTTCTTTATAGATGTTGTGAAGTTCTCTCTCCATTGGACACATGTAAATGCCATGATCATATGTAAGCATAAAGGCTTGTTGGAAGCTCTTTCATGTGACTAGGGATTCCATGACACAAATATCTTGAAGAAAGATCATGTTCAAACCCTAAAACACATTGAGAGATTTTCTTTAAGTCTCAACTCTTAAGAGGCATCATTCCTATGACAACACCAAGCCATCTTCTAGGCTTGCTAAATAACACAACCCATGTAACATCCCAATCATGAAGCTAGATACTGATGTTAGTCCTAATTACACCTCATCCTTGGTCCTTGATTCATCACAATGCCCTCCATCACATCCCAAAAAATTGGTACTTAGAAAATTAATTAAAAATTAACCATCCATGGGGCATGATAAATAAAACTTAACCACTTAATAAATCCTTAAGAAATTTTAACACTTATAAAACCATATAAGCATATAAATTAACTTGGAAACTTAATAACTTATAAATCACTTGAAAATCCACACTAACTTATTAATTCCTACTTAGGCCTTGTTATAACATAACATTATAGTTTAATAAAAAGTGCATATTTATGGAAAAAATACAAGTCCATTGAATGATCCAAAATATAAAGTGAAATACATACAATAATAATCCTTCATTTGCAACTTATTACTAAATCACCAAAGCCTCCATAATGCACTAGCATTCAACACATCACCAAGAAATGTAATCCCAGTATCTTAACTAAGATTTGTATGAAACATATGTAAGAAGGATTATAACACCTTCATAGTAGAGGAAACAACCTTGATACTACTAGGAACAAGTTGCAACATGGGGCACACGATGCAAAATGCATAGTTAGAACTAACAACAAATACCAATTAAACAAACCATGATCATAATCATAAACATTAACTTATCTATTAAGAAAAATCATTAACAATTACCATTAATGCATTAATATATCTTCAACAATAATTTTCTCTACCTATGATATTCCCATGAGATTTCTAGTATCATGCATTTTGAATAAGTATAAGCCCAATACCAACTTAAACTACCCAATAAGAACTATTTGGTATAATACCTCACCTATTTAGGCTAATCCTCACATATGTTAATATTCAACTATTAGGCTAGTAAATGATCATGTATATCAATTTTCAACTATTGAGTTACATTATTGTTAGGATCAAGCCTATAGGTCCTAACTCTTAACTACCATCCTAAATTAGATTTAATACTGGCTAAATGTATGATCCTCAAGAAATGTAGTTAAATCCCTCTACACTACTTGCCTATTAACTAAGTAGCCCTTTTTCATATCAATTTCCTTACTCAAAAATCATGTTTGTTAATGAAACCCTACTAATATTAACTATAATGACAATCACTACAGATGTGGTCAAATTCCACCACAATGCTTGCCCATTATCCAACTAGTCAATATCAATAGCCTAAATGTTGTTTCCTAGAATTTTTACGTATTAACCATACCCATACATGTTCAAAATATCCACTAATTACTATCATCTAAAGTAATTCATTATCAACAACATCATTTTAGCCTTGTTCTAAAAAATTGGGATAACTACATGAGTTTTTCTTCCATTCACCTCTATGAAAAGCTATATCTTTGTTTAACTAAAATTTCTTTAAATCATCATTAATTATTTTTTCCCATGTCTTTTTTAGTTTTCCTTTTGATGGCTTTCTTAGAATAGTAATGTAGTATCCTTTATTTATTAGCTCATTGTACTCTTCTTTATAGATGTTTGAATCATTTAAGCCATCATTCTTGTAGCTTATCTAAAGTAGAATCCACTTTAATTCTTTCTTTGATGTCTTTATTATGTATTTTATCTCTTCTAGTAGCATTCAATATCCATCAAAGCATTCTTATTTATTCCATGCTAATTTGTCATATATGCCTCTTCTATATAGCTCAACATTTAGCACCATATAAGATAGCAAGTGATGAGTAATGGGTACCCCCTACATCCAACCATACGAATCACAAGTGTTCACATGTAATCTAGTCAAATTTCATGGATGGGACTAGTGAGGTATTTAGATTGTTAAGCATTGATCGCAAGTCATTGTCTTCTCACTTGGACTAGTGGTAGGTTTTTCACGTATGGTTTAGTCCAAAGTGACGCATATGATTATTGATGTTGTACAACCCTTAAACTAACTAGATAATAGTGTAGAAATGAATTATTTAAACTAATTAATAACAAGAAGATAAATCCTAAACTATCCTAAAGGCAATGATTGTCCATTCCTAGCTTGTTGTACACATCATGAACTCACATATCCATTGCTGGGATTACCAAGTGTTATGTTACTAGGTAAACCAAGAAATAAAGCTACTAGGATTACCAAGCGAATATGTGTTTATGTTCAAAAATGGTTGTGCTTATTTCATCAATTGATTAACATGCATGAAAATGTAAATGATAACTAAGTGCATAGAAAATAAATTGCATTAAAAGTAAATCTATTCTAAGTCATAGTGCTACAATGAGAAGGAATCAATCTCAATCTTGTTGTTCATAAAATGTATAGAGGTACAATGCCACTTGAATAAGACATGATAAAACTGACTCAAATCTACGTTGTGAGTACTCACTAACATTTTTCTAGGATTATAGAATAAAACTGCAAGATTCTAGTTACACTACTGACCAAATGGTGCCAAATACATGGCATGTACTTGCATATTTATAGGCAAAGATAGATACTGCATCGACAGATCTACATGAATGGATCTAACCATGTATCGATGGGGATGTGCCAATAGAGATGTGTCGATGCATGCTTGTCAATGCAACCATCAAGTGATTCATCATACCCCCACAACTGACTAAAAACTCATCCTCGACTTATATATAAATGGATGAAGTTTCATTACAAAATTGTGCGGTGACCAAGACTAAATTGGCTATTTTAGAAAATTGGAGTATCGTGTTACAAAATTTTATTCAAGTAGATGTATTACAAAATGATAAAAGTACTAGACAAATATTAAAGTTTACAAAATTGTCAAGGTTTTCAAAAAATCCACCGAAGATGAATCTTCTTCTTTTTCCTAGCAGTGGCAATCTTTCCAACCTTGATTATTATGTTGATGCTTCTCTTTTTATGCAGAACATTCTCAAAGGATAGACTAAAATTTCTTCTCATCATCCCATGGACCCATCAAACATATGATGTTTGAGATTTAATCCTAGTATGTGCTACTATTTGTTCATGAGCATATCCTCCTCTGTTCTTCTTTTGGCCTTTTTTCCTTGCCTTGTAAAAGACCTTTGACCTTAGGATTTTCTTTTAGCATTAGCTACGATTACCAAAGGATCAATGTTAGTTATGGTCAATTTTCCTGAATAATTAACTTTTTTCAGATCCTTGGTTAGCTTAAAATTTAAAAACATTTTAGCATTTAGGTGTAAGGTGATGACAAAGTACTGTTTCCAAGGCTATGAGGTAACTAAAATCACCAAGTTGGTCATGTTATTTTGATTATTATAACTATTAGTTACCATAATGTTCAAAAATGAAGTGTTAGAAAAGTTCAAAAATAAAATTACATTCTTTACCCTCCCATGATAAATGAGCTTAACTCTGGAAGCATACAAGTTTTTGAACAATTAAAACCAAAGGTTTGGCTCATAAGATGATTAACAAATATTGAATTTGAAGGATATTTTAATAGAAAAGTAGTAAAAATTATTTAAAATTAATGAGATGTAGTCCCAAAATCATGCATAAATCCAAAGAAGCCATTAATGATGTTCTTAAAGATGTGAGGTTTGGTTCAAAGCCATGATTAATAAAAGTTATACAAGTGGATCCTTCCCAAAGTAGGCTTCTACCATAATGCCCTTGCATGACCATTTCTATAGATATCTATGGGCACCTTAGAAGTTAAATGTAGATCATACCTTTGTTCCAAAAAATACACAACTACCTTGGTTAGGATTTTGCACTATACAATACAAAACCATTAGGCTCATAATTGCATGCAGTAGTGAAGTGAATAATGGAATAAGAAGGGATTGTAGAGATTGGGATGTAAGATACTTAGCCATGTTCACAATAGGTTCTTATGTCAGTTATGATTAAGATGATCACCATACCTATCCATCCAAGTTTCAAACTAGGTCCATATCATTAACAATGGCCTTGCATTCATGTGCCTCTTCTTTCCTACCATCATGAGTGAATAACAACACAAAAAATGAACATCACTCCAAAACAAGAAGAAAAGAGAAGAAGGAAGGAAGAAAGGACCTTAGTTAGAGGGGTGCCTTCATGTATGGGTAAGATGTCTTTCAATCCCCATAACCAGTGCTTGTAGCCCATTATTATGTCTAAAGGGTGTGCTTTGAATTTCCATTTTTTTTCTTTTTCTTTTTTTAGCTTTTCTCTTTTTTCTATTTTTCTCTTTTTCTTCTTTCTCTTATTTTATTTTATTTTTTATTTTTTTCGAGAACCACACCATGCAAAGACATGCTTCTTATTATGGTTGACAATGGGAGTGATGGTACATTCCATGAGGAGTCACAGACCAGAAGAAGTCAAGAAGAGAATCAAAAAAATCTTCTTGAGGTCACACCCTTTGCTATAGTTAATTTTTAGTTTTGTGTAAGAAGAACCATATTACTTTCATGATAAAGACCTTTTATTTAGAGAAAGTGGAGGGATGAAAGATGTAGTCTCACTACATTACAAAATTATTTTCAAATCATCTTGATAGCATAGGACAGAAACCGAACACATGATGTTGACTTTTGCAACATGCTTGGAAATATTATTAACAACAACATAGTAGACATCTATAAAACATAAAGAAAATGACTCAAAAAAAGGAAAAATTTATAAATAAAATAAAAATAACAAGAAATGGAAAACATATTAAGAATTGGAAAATTTTTGAAGAAAGAGGAAAATGATAAAAAATTGTAAAACAAAAAAGTGAATATGCACTTATTAGTTCTTGACTCAGGATGGGGCATCTCCCTCATGACTAAACTCATGGGTGAGCATTCAGAAAATGGACTATACATTTCCTTGGTTATGCACCATAATGTTTCCTTTTATCATCTTTAATGATTTAATTGTTTAGATGGTAACATATTTAACATTGATGATAATCTTGTTTTGATCATTTGGAGACATATCTTCAACTAGACTTGAAGGTATTTCTTTTTTAGAGGGTCCAGATATGTTTTCTTTTTTATTTTCTATTTTAATTCTTAGATCTCCTTGCTTAACATCTTCTTTTGGTGTATAATCAAAGTGTAAGATGTCTGTGTCTAAGTTCTCTATTTGGTTCATTTCCTTAAGACTAAAACTAATAAGTGGATTGGTTCTTTCCATGCATCTTTTGAATCATTTGGTGTTCTAATTCTTGAGCCACCAGGTGTCTTTTGGTTTAGTGGTCATTGTGTAGACATATTTCTACATACACATTTGTTCCTTAAGTTTTTTATGGATCAGTATAGGAGCCATGTTATCATTTTGAACTTTTAGCCCATGACTGCATCCTTTATCATTATTAGTAGTGCATGGAATTTTCTGTCTCTCCATAGTGATAGATTCATCTTTTATGTTTTATGTTGGAGTGGTAATGGTTGTTGGCTCTTACATAGGATCAAGAGAAATTGTTTTTGTGAGGATAAGGGTTGCACCAAATTGTCCTTATGTTAGTTTTGATGAGCTAGTATATCTACTAGTTTTATTCACATATGTGGAAATTATCCTAACGAAAGGATGTTTCTGAGACTTTTGCTAAGATCTACTATCATGATCATTTGCTTGTATGTTCATGGCATAATTTGCATTCTTTTGTTGAGGTTTTGATGCCAATCCTTCCTACATTTTTGGTGGTGAAACACCGTGAAAATTACGGGTCGGCCTCAGGCGAAGATNAACATATGATGGAGGGAAGTATGAGAGTGTTGAGAATGTAACAAAAGGATAAGGGTATGAGATGGTGATCCCACAAGATATGTTGCAGGTTGATGATATTCAAGAGAGTAGTAGTAGTCATTTTAGGTAGAGGAAGTAGAACCATTTGGAGAAACAAGTTGTTGAACATAGTATTCAGAAGGGTTTGGTTGTTTAACTAGCCTTTGTATCTAATGGGTTCTCAATTCTGATAATCGTTTTTAGGCATAGATTCGAAGGGTCTCCCTAATTTTGTTATGAATCCCATCTATGATGTGAAGAAGCTACTCTTTTTGAGAAAAAAACATAGCCTGGACATTTATGTAGTAGAGAATAGTATATGTCCAAGGCTACATCCAAGGATTCATGGTTTTCTTGCTTCTACCCTTGGATTTTTTTTCTTAAATTGGACACTCTTTTAGAGGTTTGGTATTTTTCATTGAAGAGCTCACGAATTGTCAATAGATTGAATCTAGTTCCAATGATCTATACCAACTTTCAGCTTCTTCTATTAGTATCCTAGGAAAGAGATTAAAATTTTGCCACTTACTTTTGATATTCTGCAAGGTGCAGACATCATGGAAGGCTTGTAAATGATGTTGTGGATCAAAATTATAGGCTCCCTCAAATTTAGAAATGTTATTCATATCAAGATGTTTGATGTGGCCTTCCCTTTGATGCCTATGGGGTACTCTAACTGCCTCCCTGATCTATATCATGTTGCTAGTAGCCAACAAGGATTCATCTTTATCAAACATGTCATGGTGATAATCTCTATTTCTATTTATCTAAAAGTGATGGTCTTGTTTGTGCTCACTTTAATGTCTTTCATCTTGTCTTTGATTTCTATTTCTATCTTCATCTTGATCCCTTAGTGTAGATCTATCACCATACCTCTGCTCACCTTCATTAGAACTAGATGTTGAAGAAGAAGAAGAAGATGATGAACTAGAAGAATTACCATGGCTTCTATATCTCCCCCTATGGTCCCTTGATTTATCTCTTCTATGTTTGGAGAAGGTCCTAGGCCTTGAAGTCCTCCTTATTCTAATACTTGTTCCATCTCCTCTAGGGTTGTTTGCATCAGTTGAATGTAGTCTTTGAATGTAGTAAGGATCTAAATGAGCATATAAGACCCCTGCATTTAGTGATATACTCCAAATCTCTTCAATATAGATCCTATCATTTCTCTAACTATTGTTCTCATCATGTGATGGATTATTAGCTCTATGAGAAGGATACGTGTTTTTAATTAATAATGTGTGTGACTTAAAATATTAATATTTTCAAAAATATAAATTGTTAATGCTTGAATAACGATCATTTATAATGTAACTAATCTAGATAACTAGCACCATCCCTAGCAATGGTGCCAATGATGAGCAACGGGTACCTCCTATGCCCAACCATATGAATTATAAGCATTCATGTGCAATTCAATAGAATCTCGTAGATGGAACTAGTGTGGTATCTAGATTGTTAGGCACTAATAGCAAGTCATTGTCTTCTCACTTAGATTAGTCGTAGTTTGGTCACATATGGTTTAGTCCAAAGTGAGGCATATGATTATTGATGTTGTGTAATTCTTAAATTAATTGGATAATAATGTATAAATTAATTATTTAAACTAATTAATAACAAGAAGATAAATCTTAAACTATCCTAAGAGTAATGAGTATTCATTCCCAGCTTGCCATACATGTCCTAAACTTATGTATCTACTGCTAGGATTACTAAGTGTTATACTATTGGTAATCCAAGCAATAATGCTGTTGGGATTACCAAGCGAATACATATTTACACTCAAAACTAGTTGTGCTTATTTCACTAATTGATTAACATGCATGGAAATGTAAATATCAACTAAGTACATAGAAAATAAATTACGTTGAAACTAAATCTATTTTAAGCCAAAGTACTGCAATGAATAGGAATTAATCTCGATCTTATTGCCATTCATGGAATATGTCTAGGTATAATGCCACTCGAAAACGATGTCGTACAATTGATTCAAATCCACACTATAGGCACTCATTGATTGTTATCTAGGATTATAGAATAAAATTGCAAGAGTCTAGCTACAAAACTGACCAAATAGTGCCAAATATGCGATGGGTGCTCACATATTTATAGGCAAAGATAGACACTACGTCGACAGATCTACATCGATGCATGCCTATTGATGAATCTATGTCAACACATGCTTGTTGATGCAACCATCGAGTGATTCATTAGTAGGCCTATTACTATGTTGTAAAATTTTTCATTTACTTTTATTGTTATTATTTTATCACATAGAACACTACTAGCTTATATTCATGTTGGTCATATTTCCTTAATTCTATTCCTTATATCTTTATCAATTTCACCATATGATTAAAGCATTGATCCTAGGTAGTAGAACTATTTGTAGTAAGGGACTTTTTAATCTTGAATTATCACTTCTATTTTATCACTAGTTATGCTATTATTAAAATTGAATTCCATATATTTTCTCTTACTTTTGCTAGTTTTAAAGCCTTCTAATTCTAGAACATGTTTTCACTTCTTCATTTTGTAAGTAATATTTTCTTGAGCTGTATTTATTAATACAATATCATCTATAAATAGTATACACCAAGGGATTTCATCTTATATTTTCTTTGTTAATTTATTTATAATAATGAAAAATAAGTATGAGCTAAGCATAGATCTTTAGTAGACCTATTATGATTAGAAAATTAGATGTTGTTCCTTAAGTTGTTTTAATTTTAGTGGTACTTTCTTCATACATGTCTTTCATCACTTTAATATATTTATTAGGAACGTTCTTCCGCTATTAGGTCCACTAAATAATATCTTTAGCCACTCTGTCATATGCTTTTTCCAAGTCAATAAAGATCATATGTAGATTTTCTCTATATTTTTTAAATTTCTCCATCAATTGTTGTATCAGGAAAACATTCTCCATAATAGATCTCATTAGCATAAATCCAAATTCATTTTCTAATATTTTTTATTTAAATTTGAGATGTTCCTCTATGATTCTCTTCCAAAGTTTCATAATATGGCTCATAAGCTTAATCCCTCTATAGTTTATATAATTTTATACATCTCCTTTATTTTTGTAAATGGAAATAATAAAGATTTTTTTCTAAGTGTTAAACATTTCTCTATCCTTCAAAATTTTGTTAAATAATTGTGTTAGCTAAGAATCTCCTGTATCTCCTAATGCTTTCCAAGCTTATATAGGAATGTTATCTGGTCAAATAGCTTTTCAATTTTTCATCTTTGATAAAACTATCTTCACCTCAGAGAAGGAAAGTTCATTAAACAAACCAAAATTTGGTTATTCTTCTTGTATGTCTTCTCTTAGAAATTCTTCATTTAATAATTCTTGAATATAATTTTGTCACCTATCCAACATTTGATTATTTGTATTAGTTTTAGTATAAAGGATCATCACCTAGAGCCATAATGCTCATCTTGCTAAGTGAGATCTCAGGAGGGTCGGTAGACGAGTGAAAGCCTAACCTCTTTGAGGGGCTACACCTAGGCTCAAACCTAGGACTTCAACTTGAGCAATGAGCATCTTACCATCACTCCAAATGATCATTCCTTTTTTTTTTTTATGGTTCTAGTATGCACTTTGAAAATTCTTACTCTATTGATTCTAAATGCCCATGTTGCCATTGAGAAGCAAGATAAAGAAACGAATTTAACAAGCCTAAATTTAAGGTAATAGAAGGTCATATCTACATATGGAAATATAGTAAAAACACAGTCAAAGCTTAGATCTCAAGAGAAGATAAAGATTAAGTGAAGCCATAATAGCTTTTTGTTTGTAAAATTGGGACTAAAGCCATGTAATTTATATTTGAATTATTATGCCACATAAGACCAGATAGGAAATTCTATTATTTCTTATTTTATTAAAAGATTCATGGACAAATGTAATTAGAGATCGGTCCCAATCTCTCATGTCTCTTGAATTTCTAGCCCAATTTTCCATAAAATAAGCTTGTCCTATTATATTCTATTATCACCTCATCATTTGACTATAAATATGTGGGCAAATCATGTTTGTAAGAGAATCAATTAGTGCCATTGAGGAAAATTAATGCAAAAAAAGGATGATTGAAGATATTACAAAATTTTCTCTATTTATCCCATTACTTTGTCACTGTTTTTTAATTTATCATCAAGTATCATCTATCAAATTTTAGTCATCAATCCTTACATCATCAATTCCACAATTTATTCCATAATCCCATATCCTATTTATCATGTACAATCTCATTCATAATTTCATAATTTATCCCATTACAAGTTCATCCATCATTAATTCATCATATTCATCAATTCTCATTAATCAAAGAAGTTGAACAATCACATTTAGGGCCACTTTTTTGTAACATATGTTAACTAACAAATCAACTTAAATTAATTCCAAAATTTGTAGAGAGGTCAACTGTTAAAGGATCTTTGTATTAAGTATTTACTCACTCCGTAACTCTCTTAGATTGCAAAGATATTCATATTGCAAATAAGCAATTTTTATTCTGGATGTTGAATAGTTTTATTTTAGAATACTTTTCCAAGAAAGATTTAAATTATCAAATAAATTCTAATTAATATAAAATTTTATAGAATTATATATTATGAAACACGCTTTCCAACAAGTTTAAGATGAGCCCAAAACTCATCCAGATTGCGAATATATTGTAACTGCAAAATTAGAAAAATCTTAGTTTCTCTCAATTAGGCTATCCAAATCATTTGATATATTGGGCTGCTAACAATTTGCAAAATAAAAATTCTTTTGATTCTTATTACATTCAAAAAATTCTACACTTTTACCAAAATTCTTTCATTTACTTCCTTGATGTATTTGACATGATTAATGCCTTTAAATTTCTTGTGTTTTTATTTTTGCCAATATATAAATAGAATTTTCTCCTTCCTTTGTTCCTAATTTCTCATAAAATCTATACAAGGCCTTATGTTTGGATTTGGTTGCTACTATAGTTGCCTCCTTCTTTGCCATTTTGTATATCAACCAATTTTCTTAACTACCACTTTGTTGCCATTCCTTACAGCATTTTTCCATGTTTTGGATAGCATTTTGTACTTCATCACTCTACCACCATGTATCCTTTGGGATGCATTTTTTGCCTTTTGTTGCACCCAAAATACTCTTTTCAATTTTTTGAATGCAACTTTCCATTTAGCCCCAAATTAAATTTGTAGAGCAATCCCAATTCCAAGTATCCTCATAAACAAATTGTTCTTTGAATAAGATGATATTCTCTTCTTTCAAATTCCACCATTTTATGCATTCAGTCCCTTTTCTCATACTACTTTTGAAGCTTTGTATAGCTAAATCCATGACCATCAGTAGATGCTGAGTTGTAAGGAGACTCTAGGTATGACCTTGTAGTCTTTGCACATGTCCTAGTCTCTTTTATGCAACAAGAAATAATCAATTTGTATTTTATCTATACCAGTCTTATATGTAAGTAAATGTTTTGTGCTCTTCTTGAAATAAATATTTGCAACTGCAAGATCACAAACACTTACAAATTGCAATAGTGAATCTTCCATATCATTGTGCTTTCCAAAATGATGTTCTTCATGGATCTTGTCATATCCCATTTTCATAGATCCAACATGAGCATTAAAATCTTGTCCAATGAATATGCTTTCTTGTTGGGGAATTTCTTGAAGCACTTGAGCCATAAAATCCATAAAATCATGCTTACTAAAATTTTCTAGGTTAATTTGTAGAGCATATACACTGAAGATGTTGATTATCTCATTTCCATGTCCAATTTTGATGTTCATAATACTTGTATCACTTTATCTAAAGGATATCAAATATCCAAAAGATGATGAGTTGAAAGTATCATATGTTAGTAATAATAGATAACAATAGGTAATGGTGGTGATAATAATGGTGGTAACCATGGTAACAACAAGAAGTAATAAGGATGATAATAACAGTAATAATAGGTAACAATGATAGTAACGGTGCTAGTAGGCAGTGAGAAGAGCTATTTGTAAGGTGGCATATGTTGTAGTAGGTAGAGGATTTAGTGTGTTTCATAGGCACATGGGTTTCATGGCAACATTGGTCATAAACAAGAGTTTTGTGGCTTTTGTTGCACTTTCTTCGATAGACCAGTGCAAGCCTAGCTAGCCTTATGCAATCTCTATCAACCTAATCGATCCTCCCAAGCACTATATTTGAGGGCATGATCCCTCATGCTAGTGTGTAGTGTAGCACCACACTAAACAATGTACCCTAGTTCTACACTTCACATGGCTAGCTGCGGTGTGGACATGACATGTAGCAAATGAGGTAGTATAATAGCTAATGTCTTTGTTGTAGGATCAACATGGTCCTTCAACAAATGGGATGCCTAAAGATGATGTATGCAAAGGCACTACTACTCGAACATGAGTGTTTCACCTATTTTAGTCCTGAGTTATGCAAGGTATATACCAACGACACATGTAGATAGTAATAGAGAACTATCTTCATGATGATAGTGGCATGGTGCTCATGAGCATTGACCATCACAGCTCTCCATATAAGTTGTGAGGAAAAGAGAAATTGATAAAAATTGGGATCTTCATGAGCTCCCAAGCTTCAATTTACCCAATGTGAAACTTTCATCCCTACCCAGTTTGAGTTTTGTATCTCTTGACTTTTTTCCTAAGTCAAAACTTGTCATTTTCTTTGATTTTGTTCCCTTTGCCTCAATCTTAGATCAGTTGTCAAACAAACAGAAGGCTAAGCATAGAGACTTGCTAGAGGAGGTGTACCTTCTAGAGGCATGGGTAGGCAAACTCATGTGAGAAGTTGTCCAATTGGTTGACAAAATCAAAAGCTCATGATAGAGTTAAATTGTATCTTTTATGTATTATTTTATTCACACATCTTTGTTATAGATATTTTGAGTGACTTCAATTTTTATCATGCATGTTAATAAATTTAAATTTAAGTTCCCTTGTTTCTTAGTTTTGTAAGCTCTAAACTTTGTCATTTCATTAAATTTCAATTCCAGATATACTTTCTGAATCCCAATTTATGTTTAAGCATCTTATTTTAAATACTTATTTTAAGTATAAGCCTATCAACATCCTAAAGCCATTTCCTATTTTGAATTTTTTAAGTTTACGTTTTTGCAAATTTAATTTCTAGTATCCTAGGTTTAAATTTTTTTTAATATTAATTTCTATTTTTGAAATAAATTTTTTTAATTAGTTATGATCATGCACTATATTCTATTTATTACATCATATTTAATCCAATAAATTTTAAATTAAGGCACCATTATTGCCCTTCTAGTTGAGACTATTCCCAAGTTTCTATACCCCTGTGGGCAATGCCTTAGGCTTTTGTCTCTTAAAATGAGTTTTCAAAGGGTGTTGCCTGTAACCCAAATTTACACATCAACACCCTTTTCTAGCCCTAGAAGAAGGGCCATTTTTTTTGGTTTAATTTTTAAATTTGGTGGTGCTTATCTTAGCATAGGCTTTGGTAAAGTAGTTTTAATATGACAATATATGTTTTCTTTACTTTTCCAAAGTCACTTTTTGGTTTTGCTTTATTTTACTCCAAATTTAATTATAAAATTTACTAGCACTTTATGTTTTATGTTTTTTTTTTCATTTTATCATTGAGGGAAGTCCCCACAGCTTGCTTCTCCCCTATCTAAACTAACTAATTACCTATTCATTTAATCAACAAAGAGAACTAGCTTCCTATTTTCTTACTTATATTTCCAAGAAAACTACAACCAAGATGGTCGCTAACTCATCCCATGTGGTTACTAATCTTTTCAACTTTGCCAATTATCATGTCATCCCTAAACTTCTTCAAGACATTAATCTTTATTTTGATCCCACCTCAAGTGTTGCACATCAACATCTCAAATATTTTGAAACTCTTTTAGGCATTTATAATGTCCCAATTAATAATGTTGCATGTAGACCTTTTATGATAATATTTTGAAATAAGGCTATCCAATAGTTTCTTATAGTTCCAAAAGCTTCCATTGGTACATGGCAAGATTTTAAAGATACACAACCTTTCATAGAAGGTATGTACAACCTTTACATGATATATTGCGAGGGATGGAACTGTTTATTTAGGGTTGGATCTCCTTTGACATTGATGATTGCCACATCACTTCTGTTATGATTTAGAACTTAATGTATAGCTTATCTACTCATTACAAACGGTTTGTGTACCTTATCACAAACTACCCATATGGCGTTTAACCAAAGTGAAGCCATCAACTTTCCAAACTCTTATGCCTCTTTCATGCATAAAAAGATGTGATATTTTTGTAATGAGTAAACTTTTAAAATTTTTAAAGATATGCAATTGTAGTATAAATGAAGATGAGATTTCTCCTACCCTTCTACAATGAATAAACTTTAAAAAAATTTAAAAAATATAAAATAGCAGTACAAATGAAAATGAGATTTCATATACACGTAAGAGATTTCTCCAAAAATAATGGATGAATTTCAAAAAGATTATGCAATGGGTTAACGTGTTTGCAACAGTTAAGAAGAAGGTAAGTTAACAACGTGTTTAAAACTATTTTTATTTAAAAAGCAGCCCTTTGAAAATGATAATGGCGGGATAAATAAGAAAGAGAACAGGACATGTGAAAATTGAATTAGTGCATTAGCATTAAACCTTTAGGGAGATTGAAATTAAACACAATTTCGCCGTGGCTTTTATCATTCTATTTGTGTGCAACGAAACGCCTCAAAGTCTTTTTAAAGTTAATTGTGTGATGAGCACGTTCGAAGTCTTTTTAATGTAGACTTTGCAAGTCTATTTACAAATTAAAACAGTGGCCATCAAACTTAGCGTTTGCCTGATAAGTCCGTTCAAAGTCTTTGCAAAGTCACACCAACTGTCCTACACTCCGCCCGTGATTAGCGTCTTCCGTGATCAGAGTCTTGACTCGACTTTTTTAATGTCCACCATTCGTTTGGCATTCAAAAGGTATTCACTTTTGACATTTTACAAATCTATTCATAAAATAAAGTAACATGTGGGAGAACCCATCATAACGGTTCATGGGTCACTTCATGCAACCCATGTATGTATATTCCATCACTATCTTGACAATGCTTATGTGTCCTTGGGTCTCAGCCATCTCGACCATGCTTATGGTGAAGGTAAAAATAAAGCCTCATGCAAGTATTCTCAACATCATCATCATCATCATCATGAAAACTCTCAACAATAAGGAATCCATGATCAATTTGCTAGTTGTTACAATGCAATGCAACTAAATTATGAATACCAACATCCATGCATACTACATATATTGTAAGTTCCATGCATCCTTGTAGTGCACTAGTTAAGATACTCATCTTGTAGTTAGGAAATTTTGGGTTTAATTCTTGCCTCTAGTCCACCTTGAATTAACATGCTTAGGTGTGCCATGAAGTTGTTAGTAGGAAGAGTGATTAAGGAAGAAAGGGAAATTTTGTATGTATAGTGATGCAAAGGTTAGCTAGTTTCATTGTCAATTATATTTAAAAATAGAGATTGCGTTTCACGGTATTAGCAATGGAAATTACCAATCAAAATAATGAATTTTTTTTAATTTATAAGTTATTTTATTTATTGTTCAAGTAACCACAAATGAAAACTTATATCTTAAATCACTATTAAATAGAATTTACAAAAATCTCTAATAATTTGGTCATTTAGGAGAATCGTGAGGTTAAAAACAAACTTGGAAAAACTCAAAATTATATAACTGCCTTTTCAGGTCCAAGGTCAAAAACAAACTCCGGAAAAATTAGAAAACATAATTGGCATTCCACGAAACTTCCACCTTGAGTTTTTTTTTTAAAAAGGAAAAGGCACTTAGAAAAGTAGACTTTCATATAGACTGCCCTTTCACGGGGAAAGAAGATGGCAGAGCAAATATTATTTTTTGTTTGCGGTGCGCTTCTACGTTGCCACACCTGTTCTTCTCTAACTTGCTTTTTACGGCTACCAACAACTTTCCATGAAAATATCAGTCCTTAAATGAAGGGTAGAAACGGGAATATAGGATAACGTTTTGTTCACACAATCTTTTGGAATATCTTGACTTTCCAAAATCTTTTCTTATATATTTAATTTTTTAAACAGACATGAAAAAGACTTCTTAACTTTCCAAAATCTTTCCTTATATATTTAATTTTTTAATTTTTTAAACCGACATGAAAAAGACTTCAGTTAGTGAAATATCTTGACTTTAGAAAATCTTAGCTTATATTTAATTTTTTAAACTAACATGAAAAAGACATTAGTTAGTGGGTAACACCGGGAGAAGTTGACTCATTTATCATTTTCATTTCACGTAGCTAAATTAAAATTTTAATATCATGTTATACAGCAAAAGGCAAAAACTTTCATGGAAAATATTCCATGATGGGTTACGGCTGTAGTTTTTTGAGGGCAAAATTGTTCCAAATTCCATGACATGACTCTACCGCTGTTTTCCATAACAACCAAGATAATGCAATACATGCAATACTTTGTTTTTTGATTGCTCAGATTTGATTAACTTTTAATGATTTTAGCAACAGTGGAATACATCCAGTTTTATTTGGTGTAATCCTCTTAGATGTCACAATTCCTTTGTGGTGGTTTACGTTAGCAGATTTCTTGTTTGTATTCTTTGTTTTTCTTGAAATCATTGGACATGGAAACTTCTGGCGTGGTAAAAGCAGAAACCTGTGCTCGCACATGATGCCTTGGGTGATTTTTATTTTTAATTTTTACCGTTGAAAAGCACGCATTAACGCGTTGAATAGCCAAGTGCCCATACAAATTTTTGATTAAATGTGGGGCCCAATTTTTCTCTTTGAAAGTAAAATTAACAATATTAGTGTCTAAAATTCTCTCGGGTTACAATTAACAATAAAGAATAAAAAAATTAGCAATAAACAAAGTTCGTAACACAGATGGTCCCTGGATTAGCGATATAAATGCCGCTCAACCGATATGTATGGTATTATTGAGTTGAGTTTCATGCATGCTGCAATGGCCTTCTTAGCAAGACTCTATCTCTGCCATTTATTATTCCTCTTTCTTTGGCTGTGCCTCTTCTTCTCCTTCTTTTACATTGCTGCTGTTCCGACCCTGCATCCGCCGAACTAACATATCTTGATGCTCGCATAAAAGATGATGCAAAGGGAGCTGCAAATGATGTAAAAGCTTTGATTCAATTCAAGAAATGCATCACGAGCGATCCACTCTCTTTTCTCAAAAATTGGAATGCAGCAGCTCCAAATGCATGCAATTGGACTCGCATCACTTGCTCCACTAGGCATTCAGGCCAAGTCATGGAGATCAATCTGTATAGTGCAACATTACGTGGCTCCCAGTCTCCCCACCTCTCCAACTTATCATTTTTGCAGGTACTTGACATCAGCAACAACTCTATCTCTAGTAAAATCCCACCATCCCTTGGCACACTGCGCAGGCTCAAAACATTGAATTTATGTTTCAATGAATTTGAAGGTGGGATTTTTTTTTCAGTTGGGAAACCTTTCTTCTCTGCAATTACTTGGTCTTTGTGCAAATTCCTTGAGTGGTGAGATGCCTGAGTCTCTTGCCAGACTCTAGGGCCTCAAGTTGTTGGATGTTTTCTAGAATCATTTGGGTGGACATGTCCTTTCTTGGTTGGGAGCACTCCACATATTGGCATGGCTTGACCTTTTTGAGAACTACATTCACGGTGTCATTATTGTTCAGCTGGGCAACCTATCTTCTTCGTTGGTAATCCCAATAGCGTTGCACTAGTTCAGGATGTGTAGGACAAGTGGGAATGGATACTGGTGTTAGGAGCACTTAGGACTTAGTTAATAAGTAGTTAATTTAGATAGTTTCTTAGTGATTTCTCTTCCCCTCCTTATTAGCGCAGGATCTAAAACACATAAAAGCCATAAAAATCATATGCCTCAGGCTTACTTAACCATACAACCATGACATACAAGTAAGTTTGGGAAGACAATGATTAACCAACCCGTATTGTTCCACAAAGGCGCATAGGCACTTAATCCTTGGAATGCGACTGGGTTGCATGTGAAATGCTCGTATTCGTATGGTTGAGCATAGGGGTACCTCGCCGCTCATCATTGGCACCATTGCCAAGGACTTAGTTGTTTGTGCGCTAAGTAGAACTTAGGAAATCATTCACATTGTTGGAACGAATCCTTAGGGTTGATTAAGAAAAAGATAATAGTACATTGCACACTAAACAAGACAAGATGTTTTCTTCTTCGCACAAAAGCACTTCACCGCCTAGGACTAACACAAGAAGTAATCGGTAGTAGACTGCACGTGACGTTGATCTGCCAGCCCTCAACAGTTTCGTGTGGTATATATTCATCCTGATGAATATGTACCTAACTTCACCTTTATTCTTCACCAAGACGAACAGCTGCGTTGGTGTGACTTGGAAGGTAACATAGTGTTACCTCTCGACTGTTCAGTCCCAAGTATGCTTCTTCGTGCTCTCACATGAATAGGCATGCAACACTTACACGCAGAATACATTGCACAGGACTATGATTCGAGAGATTATCATCCCACAGAGGTGCAACGTTAAAGGGATTTGCAACAAGAGAGACACCATAAGTCTTTGAAGGAAAAATGGTCCAAGGATTCCCCCCACATTTTAAGAAAAATTGAGGGTGATGAACATGCCTCAGGTAGTCACCCACATAATGATGTTCCTCCCCTCGACATAGGCCAAGGGGTTGTGTATTAGAACCTCCATTCTACTATTCATAACCCAAGCGTTGATACCAACGAACATAAAGTGTCCGGAAAGGGAGCAAAGACACATGACAAACGTGGGCATTCTGATTGTAATCGCGATCGAGGCAAGGACCACCGAAGAGAAGGTAGTAGACACCGTCATGGTGGCGGTTCTCCTTCTTCTTCACCTTCATCGTCTCCTTCACCCTCTCCTTCTATGTCTAGACATAGCCATAGAGAAATAGATCGCGAGGATAAGGGTAAACAAAGTGGGAGTCACAGGCGAGACAACCAAGACAGAGGACGAAGGCACTCTAGGGAATCACGCCATAGAAGAAGGGAGAGTAGGGAACTGCGTAGGCATCACAGACGCTATGAACGAGATGATCATGATGAACCTCTACTCGCCACGTGAAGCATGCTAGATATAATTGAGGCTTTGAGAGTTCCAACAAGGCATCAAAAAGACAGTAGGATCAAGAGGTTAGACATGAATAACATCCCATGATTTGAAGGGGGATATAACGCTGACCCTCAAAATCACTTACAAGTATTTTATGATGCGTGTGCCTTGTAAAACATAGAAAATGAGTGGAAAAAACTTAAGTTGTTCCCACAGACACTAATAAAAGAAGCTGAAAGCTGGTACTAGTCCTTAGAACCGGAATCCATCTGTAGGTGGAGTACTATGTTAGAACTATTCAACGATAAGTATCAAATGTACTCTTGGGTGTCTAACCTATGAAAGAAAATCCAAGGATGGAAACTAGGAATTCATGAACCCTTGGATGCTGCCATCGGCCGCTATTATGCACTATTACATCGTTGTCCTGGCCATGGTTATTCGCAATGGGATCAACTACGCCATCTCGAAGATGGGCTTAGGCATGAAATGAGAAGAACCCTTGGGACTTATGCCCAAGGAAGGTTATTTGAGCTTAGGTCTCATCAAATTCACAGACTGTTGGAGCAAGTTGCTAAGGAAGAAGGTGAGCTATGAAAGAGAAAAAGTGTGGAAGAATATAACCGAGATCCCTCCCTCCGAAGGAAGGGAGTAAGATTTTGTGAGGATGAGGAAGAGTCATCACTCGAAGAGATGGTGAATAGGAAAACCTTGCCTATTCAAAAGTTAGCATCAAAAGTATCAACAAAGGTAGACCAAATGTGGGAGTCCCTGGATAGTAGGTTTCAAACTATTCTCAAAGTAGTAGAGGAGTCTAAAGAGCAGGGTAGTGATCGTGACAAAAAAAAGAGAGAAGCAGAAAATGCATGTAACAAGGGTAAGGGTAAAGTTGTTATTACTGAAGAGGTTGTGGACTCAAATATAGATGATGACAGTGGGTGTGAGATATGTCAATATGACCATCCCAAGGGATGTTGCCTTGTGATCTCACATCTGCAAGAGTTTGGGATGTATGCACTTAATCTATGTTTAAAAAAATGGTAATTATCCTGACGGTTACCTTATCCCCAAGGTAACCCAAGGCAGTTCTACCAACTTGTAACATATTATCCAAGTGGAACTCCACCACAACCAATTGAGCAACATCAATAGTGGCAACACCCACAATCATGGGGAATGCCACCACCAAGGCAACAATATCCTTACCGGTAACTTGACCCATATGGATATTATGTGCAACATCCAATCTCTCCACGTGACTCTATTGGTCACGTTGCTCCTCAAAATCACTACCAAGCCCATGAATACTATAGGAATCCCTCTCCTAGGGGCGACATTCCACAAGTATACCATCCTTTTAATCCAACCACATCTCTCCCACCAATAGCTCCATTACCACCTGCTCCAACAATGCAAGGTGAATTGCCTTTTCATCCACAACAACGTGATGCCACAAGGGCTATGAATCCTCAACCTACTATTGGTTCTAACAGCCGTGCAAAGAAAAGATCTTTCTTCAGAACTAATAGTCCAACAAAGCCTTTGCAACAAGTGGCTGAGTCTTTAGACACCTTTGTATCAACTCAAGCTTCAGAGCCCCCTTCGAACTTAACACCACATTCAACGCATATGGTCATGTTAACACATGTCATTGCTGATTAGATCAAGACTAGCCACCTTCCTAGGAAATTCTCTGATCCTGGGAGTCCCCTAATATATCTATAAATTGTTGGGAATGAACCATGCAAAGCTCTTTTGGATTTAGGTTTTGGTGTCAACCTAATATCCCAAGAAATGTATAAGGCCTAGAACCTAACTCCATTAATAAAGAGCAATGTTCATTTAGAGTTAGCCAACTAATCCATCACTGTTCCCTTGGGATTAGTGGAGGACATTGTTATCACTATTTGTGGTTGGTCGTATCTGGCTGACTTCCTAGTGATACAAGTGAACAACAATAAGGGGGACTTTCCAATCATAATGGGAAGGGAATGGCTAAGCACTATCGATGCGCACTGATGAGACGCGATTCGCATAGGCTGCGATATCGCATACACGATATCGTGTCCGCCGCGATATCACGTCGTCCCCTGCGATATCGCATACGCAATATCGCGGTCTACTGCCAAATCTATAAATAAGAGACGACACTCCCCTCATTTGACATCCTAGGTTAGAAGTAGCGAAGCCTTGGCGGATTGATCACCCCAGAGATAGAATATTTCCATGTGCCTGCAGTAGGAGTCCCCCAAGTGAACGGTTCTTTATTTGAGCAGCTTTGTACCTGAACGCAAGTTGTGTACGGCAATAAAGATGAGCTTTGTGGATAAACCTTGCAGTACATGGATAGGTTTATGTAATGTTATTTATTGCTTTCCTAGTAACGCAACATGAGTACGACTTGGTTATGAGCATTGATGAATGTGTACGGCTAGCCAAGGAATCGGTTACTCATTGCGATTAGATTCTCTCACCCTTATCTCATAGAATGTGGGACAAGTACGACTTGATTATGAGCATCTACGGATGTGTACGGCTAGTCAAGGAATCAGCTGCTTGTCACACTTAGGCTAGTTAGGTGCCTCAGTACGATTGCTTCGAGCACGTGTGTTACGTGTGGTAATCCCAGTAACGATTAGCGTTTGGTAGCCACAGTTGCACAGTTCAGGGTGTGTACAGCAAGTGGGAACGGATGCTGACACTAGGACTTAGTACTGTAGTTAGAGTTAGTTTTAGCCTCTCAACCCTTCACTCTTTAGCATAGGAGATAAACCTGAAAACACCCAAAAAATCATATACCTCGGACTTACTTAACCATACACCGTGACAACAACAAGTAAGTCTGGGAAGTCAACGATTAATTAACCCCAAGTGTTCCTTGCGGTGTTTAGGCATTTAGTCTGCTGAGTTTGACTGGATCGCGCATGCTACGCTCGTTTCATATGGTTGAGTGTAGGGGTACCTCGCCACTCATCATTGGTGCCGTTGCCGGGGACTAAGTGTTTGTATGCCAATTAGAACATTAGGAAATCTTTCACATCGTTGTGAACCTTAACGAACCTTTGGGTTAATTAGTTAAACAAGAACATATATAACGGTGAACAGCACACCAATAAAATGGCTTCTTCTCATAAGGTTAACTCACCTAGGGATAACACGGAAGACAGTCAGCGACATACACATAACCTAGACTAGCCAAGTCCTTAAACAGTAAACGATAACTTATACTCATCCCGATGAGTATATTCCTGATTATACTTTTACCCTCCATCAGGATGAATAGTTGCGCTGGAGAGATTTGTTTGGTAATATAGTTCTACCACCAGATCGATCTATTCTGAACATGCTCTTCCGTGCCTTAGCACAGATTGGTATGCAGGACTTATTCGCTGAATACGTTGCTGGAAGATATCATATAAGGGATTATCATTCCACCGCTTCCCAACGTAATCGGGACGAAGGGTAGGAGAGCCAACACTCATTGTTGAAGGGCAAGGTCCCCCATGTCCTTAGTGAAATAGGAGACGAGGAACCCCTCACAACGGGTTTCTTAG
>MNCI01007315.1:321324-343413 GCA_015680685.1 Gnetum montanum
AGCATTGACGAATGTGTACGGCTAGCCAAGGAATCGGCTACTCATCGCGATTAGATTCTCTCACCCTTATCTTTAGAACGTGGGACAAGTACGACTTGATTAAGAGCATCTACGGATGTGTACGACTAGTCAAGGAATCGGCTGCTTGTCACACTTAGGCTAGTTAGGTGCCTCAGTACGACTGCTTCGAGCACGTGCGTTATGTGTGGTAGTCCCAGTAACGATTAGCATTTGGTAGCCACAGTTGCACAGTTCAGGGTATGTACGAAAAGTGGGAATGGATGCTGACGCCAGGACTTAGTACTGTAGTTAGAGTTAGTTTTAGCCTCTCAACCCTTCACTGTTTAGCATAGGAGATAAACCTGAAAACACAAAAAAAATCATATACCTCGGACTTACTTAACCATACACTGTGACAACAACAAGTAAGTCTGGGAAGACAACGATTAATTAACCCCAAGTGTTCCTTGTGGTGTTTAGGCATTTAGTCTATGGAGTTCAACTGGATCGCACGTGCTACGCTCGTTTCGTATGGTTGAGTGTAGGGGTACCTCACCACTCATCATGCACCTAGGAATTTGTGATCTTTCCCTAGAAATATCTAAGAAAAACACTTTCGGAAAGATCGAGAAGAAGAAGTTCCCATGCATTACATATAGTGACACAAGGTGCAACTGCGTGTAGAGATCATGGGTTATGCAAAGTTTAACATTGCCTACATGCAATTAGTGTACACAAAAAATCAACATACAACAGTGCCTATATGCAGCAGCCACACGACAAGAAGACACCCAGTGGCTGACAATTGATCAAGAAAGTAGCTCACTTATATGCATGGAACTAACTGAGGGTTTGACTTGCGCTTACATAGATAGCATAGATGCATTAGAGCAAGTCCACCACCAACTTCCTAGTCCTAACTTAGAAAACATCAATTGGGGAAAGTTAGAAATTCCTAAGAAATTTTAATAAGAGCCCCTAGAGCTAAAACCATTGTCCACCAGTATGGAATACATGTTTCTTAAGAATGGAAAAATGGTAATCATCAATGTAAGACTTGCTCCACAACAAAAAGAAAGTTTGCTCAAGGTAATAAACAAGTGGTCAAAAGTCTTTACCTAGTCATATCTGGAATTAACTGGAATAGATCCTAGGATATGCCAGCATAGGATTTACACTGACTCCTCCATGAAGCCTGAAAAACAACCACAGAGGTAATTGAACCCAAAGTTGAAGCGAGTAGTGAAAGAAGAAATCGAAAAACTTCTAAAGGCTGGATTTATATATCCCATTGCTGATAGCGAATGGGTTAGCCCCTTGGTAATTATGCCTAAAAAGGGAGGCAAATGGAGGGTGTGCATATATTTTAGGCTGCTAAACATGGCAACATTTAAGGAGCACTTTCCATTGCCATTTTTTGACCAAGTCTTAGACACAATTGTACTGCATTGCTATTATAGTTTTCTGGATGGCTATAGCGAATACAACCAAATACAAATAGCCCCAGAAGACTAAGCCAAAACCATGTTCACCAGTCCTTGGGGAACATTTGCATATAAACAAATGTCATTTGGCTTGTGCAATGCCCCTAGCACATTTCAACGCTTAGTTCTAAGCATATTCTAGCAGCAGATAGGGAATGGTGTGAAAGTCTTTATGGATGACTTCTTTACTTATGGAGCTAGTTTTGATCAAGCCTTGGACCGATTAGAGTAAGTGCTGAAAAGATGTGTAGAAACTAATCTAAGGCTAAACTGGCAAAAAATCCATTTAATGGTCCAAGAAGATGTAGTACTTGGGCATAAAATTTCACATGCAGGGATAGAGGTAGACCTTGGAAAAATCAAAGTCATCCAAGGAATTACCCGACAATTGGAAACTATCAAAGAAATTTGGTCATTCCTTGGACATACTAGCTACTATAGGAGATTCATAGAGAACTTTTTGAAGGTTGCCAAACCATTGGTAGAGTTAATGAAAAAGGATGTACCCTTCGAGTGGACTAGGGAATGCGAACTAGCTTGCCAAAATTTGAAATAGAAGTTGGTAGAAACACCCATTCTACAAGCTCCTAACTAGTTCAAACCATTCCATGTCATGATTGATGCATCCAACTATGTCTTAGGAGCTGTGCTTACACAGTTAGATGACCAGAAACACCCTTATTACATCCACTATGCAAGTAAAAGTATAGCTGGTGCACAACTTAACTACACTACTACAAAAAAAGAATTAATGGCTATAGTGTTTGCACTAGAAAAATTTAGGCACTATTTATTGGGGTACAAAGTATTCATACACATGGATCATAGTGCAATCCGATTCCTCATGAATAAGCCAATGGTAAGCCCCCATATTATATGATGGATGGTAATCCTACAAGAGTTTGATTTGACAATGATCAATCGCAAGGGCACCGAGAATGTAGTTGCTGATCATTTATCTCAGTTGCGTTAGGACAATAAAGAGGATGAGTATCCAATTTTAGATCATTTCCCTGATGAGTTCCTCTTTTCCAATGTAGTGAATAACCAATCACCTATAGAGATGAACTAGTATAGTAGCATTCTTACCTATCTCCTTATCCAAGAAACACCATAAGAGTTGGACCTTAAGAAGAAACAATAGTTTCTTCATAGAGCCAAGTACTTTATGGAGATCAATGGACAACTTTACAAAGTATGTCCTAATGGCTTGGTTCAATGGTGTGTTCCTGATGGATATCAACTGAGAGTTCTCCAAGATGCTCATGAAGGCCCTTGTGGGGGTCACTATGCTGGAAGACGAACAACTATTAAGATCCTACTTGCAGGGTATTATTGGCCTACCTTGTTCTGGGACACCCATCTATTCATTCAATCTTGTGAGCACTATCAACTTGATGGGGGAATGACAGCTAGAATGGAGGGTCTACAACAATGGATTCAACCGTTAGAACCCTTTGAAATTTGGGGAATCGATTTCATGGGGCCTATTACACCAATGTCCAATGGAAAAGCTTACATAATAGTTGCCATAAACTACTTAACCAAATGGGCTGAAGAAATTGTTGTTAAAGATTACACATCATCTACAACTGCATTATTTGTTCAACAACAAGTCATCAATAGGTTTGGTGTGCCACGTGCATTTATCTCAGATAACGATACACACTTCACAAGTGCAACTTTTTAAAAGTTAATGCAATGCTTAGGGGTTGAGCATAAATTGACTACACCATACCACCCCTAAGAAAACAGTCAAGCCGAGGTCACTAATAGGGAGATTACAAAGATACTGACCTAAACCATTAGCAAATATAGGCGAGACTGGAGCACTAAGCTGAATGACCTTACATCATCTATGCAGCTTTCCCTTTAGGATCCATGACCATATACAAACCTGAGAGCCCAAATAAGAGACTGTTAGTTAATGTGCAACAAAAAAAACCTTTCCATGAATTTAGTATGGCTAGAACATATGCTACCTTTGTAGGTGAGCAACCTTGCTCATTATTTCGGATCTTCTCCTTCCAACTCAGCCATGGGAAAGATGGCCACCTTTACTAATCATTGAAGGCTCTCAGTTCTTTCTTAGTTTTTTATTTTACACATTTTTGTTTTACATGTTTTTGTTTTGCACATATTTTTTAATCTTTCTTGTTTTTGTCTTATACCATTATTCATATTTTTACCATTTCTTTATGTGATTATTTTATTTTGTTCATCACCCAATTAGTGTTCATGATGGTGGCATGAATAATACCATGTTGATTGCTAATGTTTAGATTTTACCTTTGAAGTATGATGTTGATATTAAGGTATGTTCTTTTGATTAAACCAGCAATGACTCCACAACGTTCATGCATCCATAAATCCTATGGTTTCCCTTGACTTGGAACTGTATAGTCCCTTTCTTCAATAAAACTGTTAACGAATTGGTGATTGGATATTTTTCAGACTAGGAAAAGATTCAAAGGATGAAAAGGGTATGACTTCAAGGGGATTTCATACATTTGTGATGGCTACTCTCTTGAGTTCTTGGATGTTTTTTCTTGAGTTTTCCACCATTATGACCATTCATCAAATCTTCGGAAGTTGAGCACATAAAAAATAAGTCTTTGCATGGTGTGGTTCTCATGCAAGAAACACAAAAAAAAAAAAACCATGAGAATTCAAAGCACACCCCTTAGACACAATAATGCACTTGGGCCACACACACTGGTTATGGAACTAGAAAGAGATGTTACCCATGCTTGAAGGTTCCCTCTAACTAAGGCCCTTTCTCGCTTCTTGGTTCTCCATCTTTCTCTCCTTAGAATGGTGATGACTTTTTGTAAAGGAATTGTTGTTTCTTCAAGAGTATGGGTTGGTCAAATGTGTTGATGCAAGGTCACTGAATGTGGTTTGTTGATCCTAGACTTGGAATGAGTTCTACTCGGTCATGTTAACCATATAACACACAAGGGACTTTACTTAACCTCATTCTTGGGTTTCCATTCCACCCTCTCTTCTCCATATTTATTTTCCATTTTTCACCTCATTGCCAGTTTTGTCATTAGTCTGTACCTTGATTGATGCATTGTTTTTCCTTGGTAATTTCTTGTAGGTAAGTGTTTAACTCTTGCTTTCCAATGACCATTCCTAGAGCCTACGAACTCTTTGGATTGGGGGTCTATCAGGGCATCAAGGGCATAAGCCTGCTTTGGGGAGGACCCACTGGCATTCGTTTTTGGTGCAATTGTTAACTTCTTCCCCTTAAACATTTCCTAAAATCACCAATTTTTTGTTTCATCCCCATCTATGAAATCCATTTTATGGGCATTACCATTGTTACTTTTTCTCCATCTTTCTTATTTCTTACCTCTGTTGCCATCCTATCACTACCGAAGGATCGCTCTTAGTTATGGGGGCCCTGGCACAAATTTTTCAAATTTTCCTAACCCCTACACCTTAGGTAGTCACCATTGTTTCACCTCTAGAAGTAGTATTTACCATAACCACAACTCAGCCAATGAACTTTACATCAAGGCAAGGTATCAATTGCATTGTGATTTATCTACCCTCGCTCATTTGTGACTATGTTGTGTGTGCAGATGGCAATCATACAACAATGGACTGGACTTGGAGGAAACACTCAGGATAGACTAGAACTGGAACATTTGTGAAAGTAGTAGGATTGGTGGCGTGGCTATGGATGGACAATGGAAGGCACAATCTTGGCATTGGTAGCAACATGTCTTTTTCTTTTCTCTCTTTCCTTCTTCTCTCCCAGCTACCAAATAAGGCTGGATGTCATTTGTGTACAATGTTCACTTTTTTGGTCATGAACACTAATGCTATCATGTATTGTATTGTCGATCCGTTCACTGGGCACGTTGAGTCAGTCACCCCATTCAATCAATAATCCCATACCTTCCCAATATTTTGTAAGGAACTCGAGGATCAGTTTTCATTTAGTCATGGGGATATGATGAACCGCGATATCGTGTCCGCGATATCAAATCAACTATGCAATGTTGGATACCTGATATTGCGGCCTATCTCCTCATCTATAAATAAGAGGTGGTGCCCTTGGTTTTCCACATTAGAAGTTAGACCCTTAGCCAAACTCTTGCCATTTTTACCCTCTAAATTTAGAATTATTTCTGTGTGCTCACAGTAGGAGTCATAGAGTGAACGGATCTTTATTCAAGCATTGTGTACCTGAGCACACTTTGTATATGGCGATAAAAATGAACTTTATGATAAACCTTGCAGCATAAAGATTAGATTAATTAGTGTTAATTACCATTTAATGCTTTCGTAGTTAATTAATGATCTCTCTCACCTTACAACTTTCTTAGTTAATTGCACTTCGTACAACTGCTTCGAGCATGCATGTAGCGCTTGGTAACCTAGTAACGATTAGCGTTTGGTAATCTAGTAGCGTTACACTAGTTCAGGATGTGTACAACAAGTGGGAATGGATATTGGTGTTAGGAGCACTTAGGACTTAGTTAATGAGTAGTTAATTTAGATAGTTACTTAGTGATTTCTCTTCCCCTCCTTATTAGCGTAGGATCTAAAACACATAAAAGCCATAAAAATCATATGCCTCAAGCTTGCTTATCTATACAACCGTGACATACAAGTAAGTTTGGGAAGATAATGATTAACCAACTCGTATTGTTCCACAAAGGTGCATAGGCACTTAGTCCTTGGAATTCGATTGGATCGCGTGTGAAATGTTCATATTCGTATGGTTGAATGTAGGGGTACCTCACTGCTCATCAATTGTTAGGAGTAGCATAAGGCCAAAACAACAACAAGAATCATATGCCTCACTCTGGACTAAACCATATGTGACAAAGCTACCACTAGTCCAAGTGGGAAGACAAAAAACTACGATCAAGACATAACAATCTAGATGCCACAACTAGTCCCATCCATGGAATTTGACTAGATTGTGCATGAATGCTTGTGATTCATATAGTTGGGCATAAGGGTACCTCCCCACTCATCAATCTAGTTTCGCAAAAACATAGTGGAGGATTAGGAATAAATCCAACCACATCCATTGGTGTTGCTTGTAAACTAGAACTTGGAAATGGGTGAGTCACATAATTTTTTTGATGTTTTCTAGCTTCTTAGGTTATGGAAAGTGTTAGTCATGACTCTAACAAGGTATCTGAGAAAACTATCCTTTCATGGATTTAAATGATATACAACTAAATACTCTTTCTTTTGGGTGATGAGCTAGGCATTTGAAAATAACAAAGAGTTTTTTTTAGAGAAAGTTGGGTAAATTAATATAATAAAATAAAATTTGGTATGTATAGTAAACCCTCACCATTAGATTAGCAAGGTGAAAAACAACAAAAAAAATTCTAGTTGGTAAGGAAGAAACACCCTACAAACTCTTTCTAGACAAAATTGGGGGCAACACCCTAAATACCATTCCCCACCACCCACCCCCCATGACTACCATATTACCATCTCCCCATTAATTTGTAGGAATATACCCCCTTTAAACTAAAACTGTGGACAAGCTCCTACCATCAAAACAAAATTCCATGGTTGATCATCTATAGAAACACTTGGCCATAGGCCACACACTAAAACCCCAAAAGAAGTGATCAAAAGAAGGAAGGAAATACAACATGAACCAAATCAAAAAAGAAAACAGGTCTTCATTAAAGTCAGTGGGGTAGATAGATGTAGGCACAATTGGCCCACTCCTAATAATGAATCACAACTAAAATAGCCCAGTGCCTTTTAGAGTTCCTAAAAGCAAAAATTTCCTGGAAGGCCTTGAAAGCTACAGCCCTCCTAGCCACTTGTGTAGGATTCTCCTCATTATCCAAATGGAGGTCTCGCCCCTAACATCTGATGTGCCTTTGCAAATAACTCCAAGGTGCTTCCCTCCCAATATTTAGAGCAACATAAGGGCATTGTCCTTGTGGCAATCACATACAAACACTGTGCTCATGTGCAACATCCAACCTCCACTATATATGCGGCTCCTCCTTTGCCTCCCTTTCTCAATGTTCTTGCTTTGCCTATTTTTGCCTTTCCTTCTTACAAGCCTCCTCTTGTAGTTGGTAAAAAATCTCCATCTACAACTTTTCCTTGAGCCTTTCATGAGTAGTAGCATCAGCTAGGTCTCCTCTATGATCCTCCTTCCTAGCTGTGTCAAGAACACTGTGTTTAGCGTCTTCGAACTACTGCTAAAAAGACACCTCTCTCTCTTTCACTTGTGCTCCAAGTAAGCCCTCTCTTCTTAAGCCCCCATTTCCACAACCACTGCAAGAAGTGACTTCAAATAAGGAGATCTAGCTTCCAATGTTTTCTCCACCCTCAACAATTGCTTGAGACCCCCTATGCTACACAACCATCACCTCCAAATGGGATAAAACCACCTCCTTAGCCTCCCAAGGAGGAACCCCTTCATCCACCTTTTTAGAATCACTAGATAGTTCTACAACAATTGGTGGCTTGCCCTAGTCCTCTGTCTACTATAAATAGTCCAAACCATACAACCTCTCATCATTAAAAGGGAAGAATGTGCCTCCTTCTAGAGCACTAGTATAAGCCCAAAATGCCTTCCCCAATGCTCCCGATGTAGCATGTTAAGAAAAAATCAAGGGATATCCATCATATGACCCATATGCAAGTACAAAATGCTAAAATGCAATCCTTGTAGTTTAGAAACATTCCCTGAATGAACATAAAACTACTCAATGAGATCAGCAGCAGCCTGCCATAATCCTAGAAGTGACAACTTGAAAAACTTACCACTTCACATCCTTGGAACAAGCTAGGAAAAAAGAGAGTCTTGCATCCTACAAGCCATAACCAGTGGTCAGTATAATCTCACCTTCCATCGGAATGCCCAAGTAAGTCACAAACGAAGTTTCAGTTAGCTGAATCTCCTCCCTCTAGAATAGGGTAGAATCCCCTATACAATTGGCAAAAAAAACCCTCATCTTCCAAGTTTGGTTCACTCCATAACCTAGGAAAGAAACCATCTCAACCAATTCAGACCACTAGCTGCCATTGTACCTCATTTTCCTCATATCCTTTGTAGGGGGTTTGAAATTTGGCATAACCCTCATTGTCACCCATGCTTCCTTCCAAAGATGAGATCCTTGAATTACTATCTGTGTTGATGGTGGCAATTGCTTCCCCCTGAAAACGTGGAAATTTCAAGCCCTCCATAGGAACCATAGAACCACCACAACTCTAGAATTTTTGTCTAGCTTTCGATACCTCAAACTAGTTGAATGTAGTGCCCTAATAAAAAAGGGACACTCATATATAAGGTGCGCCATTGTCTCAATGCCTTCCATGCATATTGGACACATGTCCATGACCTCCATCCCTTGCACCACAAAAATGTCCTAATAGGAATGGTGCTATGATTAATCAACCATAAAAACATCTTAATTTTCTCAGGTAAGATTCCCTTCTAGAGGCCCTACCACCCTCGAATTGTGGGGTACTAGTTCATGATTAGTTGCTTCAAAGTGGTCCCCATCAACCTCAATTGATGCATGTGATTAGCATGCTAGTAGAGTGCATGCCACATGTAGGAATCATTTGAACCATCATCCAATCTCTAATATTTATTTCACATAATAATAATCCAACATGTTGTGGATTGATTGGCTAGAAACCTATGAAGCAATTGTTGATAGCTATATCAAGCATATCTTGAAACCTATAAATCCCTAAACCCCTTGCTTATTTTGGCTTGAGAACAACCTCCAAGTTCACCAAGTGCACATAGCTACCCACTTTTCTTCCACTCCATGTAAAATTATAATTTGATTAATTTTGGCAATAATTACAGTAGGGGGAGAAGCCACCGAAGCAACATATCTAGCCATAGTAACCAAAATTGAAGAGGCAAATAAAGCCCTTTTATGGATTTAAATGATATACAATGGAATAAACTATCTTTTGGATGATGAGACAAGCATTTGAAAATAATAAAGAGTTATGAATACCCTTTTATGAATTTAAACGATATACAGCTGAATACTCTTTCTTTTGGGTGTTGAGTGAGGTGTTTAAAAATAACAAAGAGTTATGAATCCAAAATCATTGGTTGTATTCATTATTAGATACCATACTACTAATGAGCAAATGAAGCATTAATTCTTAGGCTTATGAAAAATGGAAAGGTCTTTCAACAACAACTTGAGTCAAGAAGGGAAGGAGGTACATAAGCCCTATAGTCAACCCATAATCACGTCCTTATGAGTTGCTAGTGTAAGTATAGCCTCATGTACATTTACATTTTAAGAAGAAAAGTTTGCACTGAATTTTAGAGGATGATTACTATGGGTCCTACATTAATGATAAATTGTGGTTGTCAAATGAAGGTGCTTTCTCTATTTTCTATTATAGTAAATTAGATAGTTTGATTGAATGTTAGGTTTGTGCATTATATTATTTTAGGTTAGCAAATTGATTTGAAATTATTTTTAACATGAGGGTTGTTGAAATAAATAAGTTAGTATTATTGTGCAATTGAATGGATTTGATATTATTGATTTATACATTTCTTGTGGCCAACTGTTGGGTTAGACAAGTCTATTGATGAACATTATTTAATATATTATTATGGTATGAGAAAAATTAGGATCTAATCAGTAAATAAAGAGAAAATCAGACTTATACTTTGTATCAAAGGAATCTTGAATAGATTGTTTTGCCACTATTTAGTTTTCATGGTTGTCCTTTTTTTATCAGCAATTGTTAAACCAAAATCTAATTATGGTTATGGTGTTTTGTGCTAATTAGACATGATTTTTCATTAATAATATGAATATATTTAGAGATTGCTATATTGTTTTGTGTTTTAGTTTGCTATTTTCCAAGTACATAAATAAAATGATTTCCTTGCGTTTGACTTACTTTTTTGAGCCTACACTCAACCATACAAATACAAGCATACATGCATGATCTGGTTGAATTCCAAGGACTAGGTGCTTATGTGCCACTACAAAACTTGGATGGGTTAGTCAATCATTGTCTTCCCAAGGTTACTTGTATGGCACGATTGTATGGTTAAGTAAACTTGAGGCATATGATTTATATAATTTTTTTATTTTTATTTCCTGGTACTAATAAGGGAGGAGAGAGATAATTAAGTAACTAATTTTAAATCAACTAATCAACTAGGCTCTAACTAGTCCTAACACCAACATCCGTTCTCACTTGTCGTACACATCCTCAACTAATGTTACACTACTGGGATTACCAAACACTAATCGTTACTGGGTTACCAAGTGTTTCATGCATGTTCGAAGTGGTTGTACTGAGTGTGCTTACTTAGGAGAGATTGACAAGGTGAGAGAGAGAACATTAATTAACTAAGGAAAGCATTAATGATTGTAAATAATATTATATAAGCTATTCTGAATGCTGCAAGGTTTATCACAAAGTTCATCATTATTGCCATACACTAGGTATGCTCAGGTACACAATGCTCAAATAAAGATCTGTTCACTTTATGACTCCTACTACAGGCACTCAGAAATAATTCTAACTTTGAGAGGGAGAAAAGGCAAGAGTTTGGGTAAGAATCTAAGAAAGCTAACTAACCTATTGCTAAACCAAGTGTGCCCTCCTCTTATTTATAAGTGAGGAGATAGGTTCCAATATCAGATATCTGACATCACTTAGCAGGCTCCAATATTGCGGACCTGATATCACAGATGTGATATCACAGCCCTAATATCGTGGCTCATCATACCCCCACGACTGAATGAAACTCGTCCTCAAGTTCCTTACAAAATATTGGGAAGGTATGGAATTATTGATTGAATGAAAATTAACAGTGAAATGGGATGACAGACTCAAAGTGCCTAGTGAATGGATCTACAAGCATATTACAACATTGGTGTTCATACTCATTTTGGTGAACACCATACATAAATGACATCCAAGTCCTTATTTTATAGCTTGAAGAGAGAGAGAAAAGAAAATAAGGCGCATTGCTACTGATGCTGAGATTGCGCCTTCCATTATTTATCCATAGCCATGCAACCAAACTTGTTTCTCTCATAAATGCTCTAGCTCCAGTCCATCTTGAGTGCTCCCTCCTAGCCTGGTCCATCACAGTCATGAATTAGCAAGGATAGATAAGCCATCATGTAGTTGATACCCTATCTCGATATGAAGAACATTGGCTAGGTTGTGGGTATGGCAGATACTAGGTTAGAGGTTTATGATGTAGGGGTGAGATAAGTTTGAAAAATTTGGGACAGGACCCCCATGACTAAGAGCAAACCTCCAATAGCAATAGGGTGGAAAAATATAAGGAACAAGAAATATGAGAGAAATAACAATGGCGAAACCAATAAAATGGATTTCATGGATGGGGATGAAATGAGAAATTGCTGAGTGCAAAGAATGTTTAAGGGAGAGAACTTTAACAATTACACCATAAAGGAATGTTAGTGGGTCCTCCCCAAAGAAGGTTCATGCCTTTTATGCCCTAACAAACCCACAAACCAAAGATTTCATAGGCTCTAGGAATGTCAGTTGGAAGTAAGAGTTAAAAAATTACCCATAAGAATTTACCAAGGAAAAACAATGCATCAACCAAAGATGGACTAATCATAAAACCAACAATGAGGTGGAAAATGGGGAGAAATATATAAGGAGAGGAGAAAATGGAATAGAATCCCAAGAGCAAGGTTGTGTAGAGTCCCTTCTATATTATATGGTTAATGTGACTGAGTATTATTCATTCCAAATCTAGATTCAAACCAACCACATCTAGTGACTTTGCATCAACACATTTGACCAACCCATGCTCTTGAAGCAACAACAATGCATCCATAGAGTCACCACCATTCTAAGGAGAGCGAGATGGAGAAGCAGAAAGAAAGAATGAATGAGCCTTAGTTAGAGCGAACCTTCAGGCATGGGTAACATATCTTTCTAGTGCCATAACCAGTACTTGTAGCCCAAATGTCCTTATTATGTCTAAGGGGTGTGCTTTGAATTCTCACTCTTTTTTTTGTGAGAACCACACCATGCAAATACTTATTTTTATTTACTTATCTTCTTGATAGTGGGTCAATAGCGAAATGGAAAAAAACCCATGAAAAGCATCCAGGCCCCCAAGACAATAGCTAGCACAAGTGCGTCGAATCCCCTTGAATTTACATCCTTTTCAACCATTGAGTTGTTCCTTGGTTTGAAGAATACCAAACCACCAATTTATTAACAAGTTTATTTAAGGAAAAAGGGGTAGTACAGTTCCAAGCCAAGGGAGACCATAGAGTTGAATGGATGAATGGATAATGTGGACTCATTGCCTATTTTATCAAAAGAACCATATCTTAATATCAACATCATAAGTCAAAGGTAAAAACAAAACATTAGCAATCAATATTATATAACTCAATCCACCATCATGAGCACTTATTATGTGATGAATGAAAGTAAATCAAACAACCAAACAAAAAAATAGTAAAAATATAAATGATGGTGTAAAATATAAAAAAAACGTAAAATTGAAAAATGTGTAAAACAAAAGAGGGCTTAGAATGATTGGCATAGGTGGGCATCTCCCCCATGACTAAGTTGGTAGGAGGCAATCCAAAATAGGGAGTAGGGTTGTCCACCAACAGAGGTAGTATGAGTACTGGTTGTTTTAGGCTCATAAAAAGGTTTGGTCTGTTGGATGTTGACCAAAAATTTCTTATCCAGGCTCTCAAGTTTAAAGATCGTCATGGCCCTTGAAGGAAAAGTTTCATGAATAATATAAGGTCCTTTCCATAGCATTTGAAATTTGGTGCATTGTGGCACATGTGTGGGGTTCTAATAGAGAACCTTATCTCCTGATTGGTACTTAACTTTTCTAATTTTTATGTCATGACATTGTTTGTTAAAAGCCTTGTGCAATTTGTTAGATGATAGGGTGACTAGTCAATTCTCATCTAGCAAGTTAAGATTCATCAACCATTTTTTTTTTGGTGCTAGATCAAGGTCAAGGTTGAGGTCACACGCCATAGATAATGTACAGAGTTCTACTTGAATGGGAAGCATTGGAAGTTTTTCATACACTAACTCATAAGGAGAGTAGCCTATAGGGAGTTTCCAAGTGGAGTGGTATGACCAAAGAGCATTGTTTAGTTTTGTGCTCCAATCTCGCCTATATTTGCTAATAGTTATTGTCAATATTTTTGTAATCTCCCTATTGGTAACTTCAGCTTGACCATTCAGTTGGGGGTGATATGGTGTAGTTAGTTTATGCTCGACCCCTAAGCGTTGCATTAGTTTTCGAAAAGTTGTACTTGTGAAGTGTGTACCATTATTTGAAATAAGTGCACAAGGCACACCAAACCTATTTATGATTTGTTGTTGAACAAATTGTGTAGCGGTAGATGATGTACAATTTGTAATAGCAGCTGCTTCTGTCCATTTTTTGAAGTAGTCAACGGCAACAACAATATAGGCTTTTCCATTGGACATAGGTGTAATGGGCCCCATAAAATCAATTCCCCATATATCAAAGGGTTCTAAGGGTTAAATCCATTGTTGCGGACCCTCCATTCTAGTAATCATTCCTCCATCATGTTGACAATGATCACAAGATTGGATGAAATGATGGGCATTCTAAAACAATGTAGGCCAATAATATCCTGTAAGCAAGATTGTAATGGTTGTTCATCTCCTAGCGTAATGACCCCCACAAGGACCCTCATGAGCATCTTGGAGAATTCACAATTGAGCTACATCGAGAACACACCATCGGACCAAGCCATCAGAACATACTTTGTAAAGTTGCCCATTGATTTCCATAAAATACTTGGCTTGGTGAGAAACTGTTATTTTTTAGCATCTAATCCTTGTGGTGTTTCTTATTTGAGGAGATAGGTAAGAATGCTACTATACCAATTTGTTTTTGTGGTTAATTAATTACTTACTACACCTGCAAAGAGGAGTTCAATACACCTGCAAAGAGGAGTTCAACAAGAAAATGGTCAGAGGTTAGATACTCATCCTCTTTTTTGTCCCATCGCAACCGAGATAAATGATCAGCAATGACATTCTCGGTGCCTTTACAATTGATCATCGTAAGATCAAACTCTTGTAAGATCATGAACCATTATATGATGCAAGGGCTCACCATTGGTTTATTCATAAGGAACCTTATGGCACTATGATACGTATGTATAAATACTTTATAGCCCAACATGTAGTGCCTAAATTTTTCCAATGCAAACACCACAACTATTAATTCTTTCTCTATTGTGGTGTAGTTAGGTTGTGAAATAGCGATACTCCTACTTGCATAGTGAATGTAATGAGGACATTTTTGGTCATCTAACTATGTAAGTATGGCTCCCAAAGCATAGTTGGACGTGTCCATCATTATGTGGAATGGTCTAGATCAGTCAGGAGCTTGTAGAATAGGTGCTTCTACGAACTTCTATTTTAAAGTTTGAAAAGCTAGCTCACACTCTCTAGTCCATTCAAAGGGTACATCCCTTTTCATTAACTTAGCTAATGGCTTTACAACCTTTGAAAAGTTCTCAATAAAGCGTCTATAGTAGCTAGTGTGTCCAAGGAATGATCATATGTCTTTTATAGTTTTAGGTTGGTGCGTGATTCCTTGGATGACTTTGATCTTTTCAGGGTCTACCTCTATCTCTGTTTGTGTAATCTTATGTCCTAGTACAACACCTTCTTGGACCATTAAATGGATTTTCTGCTAGTTGAGCCTTAAGTTGGTTTCTACACATTGTTTTAATACTTGCACTAACTGGTCCAAGGCTTGATCAAAGTTTTCTTTGTAGGTGGAGAAGTCATCCATGAAGACCTCCACACCATTTCCTATTTGCTGCTGGAATACGCTTAGAACTAAATGTTGAAATTTTGCAGGGGCATTGCACAAGCCAAACAACATCTGTCTATATGAAAATTTTCCCCAAGGACTAGTGAATGTAGTCTTAGCTTGGTCTTTTGGGACTATTTGAATTTGGTTGTACCTGCTGTACCCATCTAGAAAACTATAGTAGTAATGCCTTGCAATGGTATCTAAGACTTGGTCGATGAATGGCAATGGAAAGTGATCTTTGAATGTTGCCATATTCAATAGCCTAAAATCTATACACATCCTTCATTTGCCTCCCTTTTTAGGCACAATTACTAAGGGACTAACCCATTCACTATTAGCAAAGGGGTAGATGAACCTAGCTTTTAGAAACTATTCAATTTCTTCCTTAACCACTTGCTTAAACTTTGGGTTCAATCACCTCTACGGTTGTCGTCGAGGCTTCATGGAGGGGTCAGTGTAAATTCTATGTTGGCATATCTTAGGTCTATTCTGGTTAATTCGGGATATGACCAAGCGAAGGCTTCCAACCATTTATTTACTATTTTCAGTAGTCTCTCTTTCTATTGAGGAGCGAGCTTAGCATTAATAATTATCGATTTTCCATTCCTTAGAAACATGTATTCCATACTGGTGGGCAATGGTTTTAACTTAAGGGACTCCTACTTAAATTTATCAGAGATTTCCAACTTTCCCCAGTTGATATTTTCGAGGTTGGGACTTGAAAGTTGGTGATGGACTTGCTCTAATGTGTCTATGCTATCGATGTAAGTGCAAGTCAAACCCTCAGTTGGTTCCATGCATATAGTAGAATTTCTCTCTTAATCAGCTATTAGCCACTGGGTGCCTTCCTATCTTGTGGCTGTTACATACAGGCATCTCTGTATATTAGTTACTTGTGCACGTTGGTTGCATGTAGGCAATGTTAAACGTTGCACAAACCAGGACTTCTGCACGCAATTACAGCCTATATCATTGTATGCGATGCATGGAACTTTCTTCTTCTCTATCTTTCCAAATGTATTTTCCTTTGATATTTCTAGGGAAAGATCACAGATTCCTAGGCACGCATCAATTGTTCTTAGCCATGCTCTTCCCATTATAATTGGGAAGTCCTCACCGTTGTTCACTTGAATCACTAGGAAGTCAACTAGATACGACCATCCACAAATAGTGGTGACAATGTCCTCCACTAGTCCTAATGGAACAATGATGGACTAGTTGGCCAACTCTAAATGGATGTTACTCTTTTTTAGTGAAGGCAGGTTCCAAGCTTTGTACATTTCTTGAGAGATTAAGTTGACACCAGAACCTGAATCCAAAAGAGCTTTACATGGGTCATTCCTAGTGATTTGTAAATATATAAGAGGACTTCCAAGATTAGAGAATTTCCTATGAATATGGATAGCCTTTATCCAATCAGTGATGGCATGAGTTAACATGACCGTATGCATTGAGCGTGGTTTTTGGGTTGAAGGGAGTTTCGAAGTTTCACACGATGGTGAGACATTTGAATAATCAACCGCTTGTGGTTGTAAGGACTTAGTTGAACTGTTGTTTCTAAAGAAAGGTCTCTTCTTTATGCGATTTTTGGAACCAATAGTAGATTGAGAGTTAATAGTCCTCGTAGCGTTGTGTTGCTATAGTTGGGTAGGGAGCTCACCTTGCATAGCTGGAGCATATGGTAATGGAGCTATGGATGGAAGAGATGCAGTCGAATGAGAAGGATGGTATGTTTATGGAACATCACCCTTAGGAGAAGGAGTTCTATAGTACTCATGGGCTTGGTAGTAAGGTTGAGGAGTGACATGACTAGTAGAGTCACGTAGAGAGATTGGCTGCTGCACGTAATATTCATATGGGTCAAGTTGATGGTAAGGATACTGTTGCCATGGTGGTGGCATTCCCCATGATTTAGGGTGTTTCCACTATTGATACTGTTCATTTGGTTGTGGTGGAGTTCCACTTGGATAATATGTTAAGGGTTGGTGAAATTACCTTGGGTTACCTTGGGGATAAGGTAACCTTCAGGATGTTGGCCTTCTGTTTAATCGTGGGTTGAGTACATACACCCCAGACTCCTCTAGATGTGAGATTATAGGGCAACATCCCTTAGGATGGTCATATTGACATATCTCACATCCACCATCATTGTCCATATTCGAATCCACAACCTCTTCGATGATGGAAACTTTGCCCTTACCTTTGTTATGTGCATATTCAGCTTCTCTCTTTTTTCTGCTTTCTTGATCACTACCTTGCTCTCTAGACTCCTTTACTATTTTAAGAATAGTCTAAAATCTATTATCTAGGGAGTCCCACATTTGGTCTACCTTTGCCAATACTTCTGATGCAAGTTTTTGAATGGGAAAAGTTTTCCTATTCACCATCTCTTCAAGTGATGACTCTTCTTCATCCTCAAAAAATCTTACTCCCTTCTTTCAAAGGGAAGAATCTATATTATATTCTTTCACATTCTCTCTTTTCCTTAACTTGCCTTCCTCTTTAGCAACTTACTCCAACAATTTTTGTACTTGATGGGCTCTAAGCTCAGATAGTCTCCCCTGGGCATAAGTCCTAATAGTCATGTTTCATGCCTTAGCCCATCTATGAGATGGCGTAGTTGTTCCCTCTATGAGTAACCATGGCCTGGGCAATGATGTAACAATGCATAATATCAAACCATGGCAACATCCAAGGGTTCATGTCCTCCCTGTTTCCATCCTTGGATTTTCTTTCACAGGTTGGAAACTCGAGAGTACGTTTGGTACTTATTGTTGAACAATTTTAACATGGTACTCCACCTACGAATGGATTCTGGTTCTAAGGACTAGTACCAGCTTTCTGCTTCTTTGATTAGTGTCCATGGAAACAACTTTAGTTTTTTCCATTCATTTTCTATGTTTTTCAAGGCACATGCATCATAGAACGCTTGTAGGTGATTTTGAGGATCAGCATTGTATCCCCCTTCAAATCAAGCGATATTATTCATGTTTAATCTCTTGATCCTACTATCTTTTTGGTGCCTTGTTGGAATTCTAACAGCCTCAGTTATGTCTAGAATACTTTGGGTGGCAAGTAGGGGTTCATCGTGATCATATTGTCTATGGTATCTATGATGCCTATGTTGTTCCCTACTTTTCTCCTTTCATGATGAGTTTTTCTAGAGTGTCGTTGTCCCCTTTATTGATTGTTTCATCTATGACTCCAATTTTTCCTATCCCTATTGTCATGGACTTTTCCTCTATGACTGCATTTAGATCCTGAAGGAGAGGGTGAAGGAGATGATGAAGGTGAAGAGGAAGGAGGACCGTCACCATGTCGGTGCTTGCTACCATCTCTTCAATGGTCATGGCCTCGATCGCAGTTGTGATCAAAATGTCCATCTTTATCATGTGTTTATGTTCCTTTTTTAGATCCTTTATATTCATTAGTATTAGAACCTGGGTTATGGATGATTTAATGAAGGTTTTGATACACAACCCCTTGACCAGAGTCAACTGGAGGAACATTGTTTCGTGGGAAACCTCCTAAGTCAGGTTCACCACCCTCATTTCCACTTGAAACATGCAGGACATCTTGAGATGACTTGCCCTTCATAGATTTATGGTGTCTCTCCTGTTGTAGGTCCATTTGACATTGTGCCTCCATGGGTCGATATTCTCTTGAGTCATGTTCATGCACAACGTATTCTTCTTGTAAGTGTTGCATGCCAATTCATGTGAGAGCATGAAGAAGCATGATTGGGACTGAGCGATCGAGAGGTAACACTATGTTACCTTCTAAATCTCACCAACATAGTTCTTCATCCTAATGGAGGATAAAGGTGAA
Source organism: Gnetum montanum (assembly GCA_015680685.1). Taxonomy (NCBI): domain Eukaryota; kingdom Viridiplantae; phylum Streptophyta; class Gnetopsida; order Gnetales; family Gnetaceae; genus Gnetum; species Gnetum montanum. The sequence goes on from MNCI01007315.1 coordinate 340,477, forward strand.
GTCTGGTATATACTCATTAGGATGAACATATACCACATGAAACTATTGGGGTACTAGCGGATCAATATCATGTGTACTATGCCTCCGATTGTTCCTTTTATCGGACCTAAGTGGTGAAGCACTTTCGTAAGAAGAAGGAGACATAATTATCTATTCATTATGCAATACTTTTCTTCCTTTTATTTTTCGGTGACTAACTTGAAAGGTTCATTCTAATGATGGAAAGATTCCTAAGTTCTAATTAGCGCACAAACAACAAAGTCCCCGAAAACAGCGCCAATGATGAGTGGTGAGGTATCCCTATGCTCAACCATACAAATACAAACATACATGCATGATCTGGTTGAATTCCAAGGACTAGGTGCTTATGTGCCACTACAAAACTCGGATGGGTTAGTCAATCATTGTCTTCCCAAGGTTACTTGTATGACACGATTGTATGGTTAAGTAAACTTGAGGCATATGATTTTTATAATTTTTTTATTTTTATTTCCTGGTACTAATAAGGGAGGAGAGAGATAATTAAGTAACTAATTTTAAATCAACTAATCAACTAGGCTCTAACTAGTCCTAACACCAACATCCGTTCCCACTTGTCGTACACATCCTCAACTAATGTTACACTACTGGGATTACCAAACACTAATCGTTACTGGGTTACCAAGTGTTTCATGCATGTTCGAAGTGGTTGTACTGAGTGTGCTTACTTAGGAGAGATTAACAAGGTGAGAGAGAGAAAATTAATTAACTAAGGAAAGCATTAATTACTATAAATAACATTAAGTAAGCTATTCTGAATGCTGCAAGGTTTATCACAAAGTTCATCTTTATTGCCATACACAAGGTGTGCCCAGGTACACAATGCTTGAATAAAGATCCATTCACTTTATGACTCCTACTACAGGCACTCAAAAATATTTCTAACTTTGAGAGGGAGAAAAGGCAAGAGTTTGGGTAAGGATTTAAGAAAGCTAACTAACCTATTGCCAAACCAAGTGCCTCCCCCTCTTATCTATAAGCAAGGAGATAGGTTCTGATATTGGATATCCAACATTGCTTGGCAGGCTCCGATATCGCGGATGTGATATCGCAACCTCGATATCACAACTCATCACTTTTGATGGATTACATTTTGGTTGTGCATAATTTATGACTACCAAGTGAAAGTATTGAATTAATTATCTTTTGCTAAGCTAGATAGATAGGTGTTACACCAATTACAATATCTAGTGATTATACTACTAAGCAACCTTGATAGGTTTGCATTAGTTCTATGGCCTAAGTAAAAAGTTCCTGAAACTTGGATTGCATGATAGGGGCCACGACAATCACCTCTACTACTTCTTTTTAACTAGCATCAAACATCTTGAAACGTCCTCATCATCCATTGGTTTTGAATGGTAATTTCTAGTGATTGTGCTACCAAGTAACCTTAATAGATTTGGCTGTGGCCCACGTAGGAAGTTCCTGAAACATGGATTGCATGATAGGAGCTACCACTATTACATCTACTACCCCTTTTCAACTAGGTAACCTACTAATTACAATCCTAATCCTAATTTCACTTTTCTCCTAAACTAATTAGGTCCAAGTCTCATCTAGAATTGAAAGCGCCTTAGGACCCACAAGGATTGCATGTGCATGCTAACTTCCAAGGTATCTAACATAGCCCCACCCATGTCTCATACCACGTTGAGACTAACCATTGCTAATTTACTACTTAGCTTCATACATATTCCATACCATGCCAAGACTATTTGCTATTGTTGAGATGACACTGATTGCATTTTTTGCTACTTCTACTACATCTAAATCAACCACTATCCTCCAAGATCTAATAGCTAAGGTAACTCTAGTAATCATGAGACTTAAAAGAGACATTAAGAAGAAACATTAGAATTTGACCTAAGAAGGAATTTAAAATAAAGATCAAATCAACTACTGTCCTAAACTAGCAAGATATTCCTTGCTGACAAACAAGCTTCTTGAGATCCCAAGTGCAAAGCACTAACAAGCATAAGATTGAATAAGGCATGAATGGAAAATTATGGTTGAGAGAGGAACCCCTAACTTGCTTATAAAGGCAAACTTTTAAATTTTCATACATGACTTTTCAAAGGTTCTAACCTAAGACTTATTAACCAACCTATACTATGTGACAAATTTGAGATAAAGATAAACATCATCTTTAGTAGGGCCCACATCTTGTCATCCTATCCTTGTCTAGAGACAACAAGGTTAACATCATAAAATAATAGTCAATTACAAAGAAATATACAATTGTATATTAACCACAAATACAAGGAGGTGACACTTATTAAATAGAAATCATGTTAGTATAATTTCAAGTGAAATTAACTAATAATTAAGTCTCATGCCAAAATACCAAAATAATAATAAAATGACAAAATATTGCATATTAGAGATAAATCAAAGGTTCAAGACCCTTTATTAAGCCAAGTTTGAACTACAAAACCAATGTAAGGGTAAAAGAAAAAAATCCTAGGGGTGTCACACATAAATAGTTTCATATATTTTTAAATATAGAAAAATCTCTATAATTGATTGAATGAGTGAATTGTCATTTTAATTTATATGGTTTCTATGTTTATTTTTCCCTTTTTATGTAAGCAAAAGTGAATTTGATAATTTTTGTTTTTGAAGGACATGCTCTTGGAAATTTTTAATATGCTACACTGTGTGATATTTTGATAGCAATCCAAATTTTGTTGTATGATTGTCTTCTACAAAATCCTTTTGTTGGGAAAGTGATAGATCTTACAAATGATATCAAGCTGATCATCCAAGTAGAAAGTAGATTAGAACACTCTTTGGAAATTCTAGTATTGACAAGTTTTGGAGATAACAATGCTTACTATTAACAAATATCTTTTTATCAGGTGATTATTTTTAGTGTCAATGGGATCATTTTTCCAC
>MNCI01007315.1:343463-362570 GCA_015680685.1 Gnetum montanum
GGGGGTGTATAAATTTACATGTTTGTAATTTTTGTTGAGTTTAAAATTATAATGTTTTTCATATGCTTATGTTTTACTATTCTAGTGGCTCAACATTTTGTAAAAACGTTGGAGGCATTTTCTAGCAAATTTATCATACACTAGATAGAATCATATCTTAAAAGAGTAGATGACTTTGTTTGGCAGTCCATACTGGAAGAGGTAATGCTTAATGGAACTATTTTTGAAGTCAATTCTTTTATTTTTGTGAGCATAAAACATATTCTATAATTATTTTTAGGATGAAAATTCAATGTATAATTATCAAGCTAATGATTCTAGGTAATTAAACTTTTTTGTTGTACACCATATTGTTAGTAAATGAAATCAATGAAAGAAGAATACAAAAGATATGATAAAAAGCCATCATCAAATTTGTAAATTTTAGGAGTTCCTTTGATGATATCATCCCAAGAGTTGTTGCGAAAATGCCTTCATGAAGTAATTCATGTTAAAATTTGGTGAAAATAATAAACATTTTTTATGGTAGGATATTACTTGGTTACTATTGACGATGAATCTTCCTACTTATTAAATATTCTTTTGAACTGAACAATTGTAATAGTCATGTATCATGGTCATATCAACCTAGGAGTTGCTACAAAGATGGCTTCATGAAGTAATTAATTTTAGAATTTGGAAAAAATAATAAACTAACTTTCAGTAGGACATTGCTTGGTCAATATTCACAAACAACCTTCAAACTTGTTAAATATTTTTTTGAACTGAATAATAGTAATAGTCGTGTCTCATGGTCATATGCGAACACTAGTTAAATACAAAAGTACCATATTAGAGGTAACAACTATCAAGAATTTGGTGTGTTTTATTAAGCCTAACATTCAAAATAAAGTCTATATTGTGCAACAATGTGAACTTATGTTAACACATTATATTGTATTATGATTAATAAATAGTTATTTAGTTAAAACATTTATTAATGAATTGTTAACTATTCGTTGTATCTATTCTATTAATCAACATGATTGTTCTCTGATAACTATATATACTTATTGGTTCTATACTCAAAACATATATCCTAGAGATTAATCCATCAACTAGGTTATACATCTTAAATTACATTTTATACCTTCACAATGTATCTTCAATTCACAACATCAACACACTAGTAAACATTATTAGCATGGTGTAGTTAAAATATAAAGTATATTGAACAAATTCAAGTCAACATAACTGGTTACTTATTCTTAGTTAGATCCTATGGTTCTTTAATCACAAAACTTAACAACAATAATCAAGTAAGCATTGATTTAGGAATAAGAAATATGAGAACTAGTTACTTAACATATGAAACAATAAATCATATAGGAAAAGTAGTAATGTTTTAATGGTTCTATATAGAGATTACATCTTAAAGTATTTTAAATGATATTTACCTTTTGAATGTGCTTATTTATATATACCTTATTGGAAGAAAGTCACATCTTTTCACATAGAGTCATGTCCAATGATTACAAATTAAGAAAGAGATCTTTTTTTTTTTTTTTGGCAATTTAGGGAAAATTCTTAATGGTTTTATAAGTGAACTTGTAAGAAAAAATATTCATATTTTTATTGTTCATTTCATTTAGACAAGCAAAAATATTTTTAAAATTTTCCAAATTTGGAAGTCTTTTCTAGTAATTTCTTAGATATTTCTTAGAAATATAACAATTTCTAAGCTACTTTTGTTGATTCATGATTTAAGGCTATAGTAAAAATCAAGAAATAATTTCATGCAAAATTCAAGAAAACATTAGCATTAAATCCTTTCAAATTAAGGCTTTCAAGAGAGATTAAAGCATACATGATATGTTGTCAAGTTGTTGGGTCTTGGTGTTCTACTCAATGAAGCCTTTGCATGCTTTATTTAGACTTCACTAAGTCTTGGATGTAGAAGCACTTATTTAATGTTATGATAAGGGGTCCATCTATGCATTACTATACAAAATTTGTTATCATTCTTATTTTCTAAGAGATAAATCTACTTGACTCTTCCAAGAATAAACAAACCATTAATGTTTGTTCACTAAAATTTTTTAAAAAACAATCATCAGTATACTACCTAGCTAGTACTAAGACTCAAACTTTAAATCTTACATATAAGAAAATATAAGTATATTGTTACAATAAAATATTTTTGCAATGACCCTAAGGTGGCTCATCAATGATTGGTAATCCTGCAGCGATGGTGACGGTTGATCTCACTACTCATGCTAGGCCCTACTTCTTTTTGTTGACTAGGCCTCATGCTCAAAAGTTGGCTAGGCCCTATAGTTTGAGTTACAGTGGATCCCACCATTTGTTCTTGGTCTTGTTCTAGCTCCAGCGTCTTACCAACACCTTTCCTTGGAGTCAGTGGCTTTAGCAGTTTAGCGAATGAAGTATTTTGGGTTCTTCTAAGGACATCATTAGTGTACCCTAGAATACCAGCACATTTGCACAACTTCCTGATGAGACAAGGGAAGGGCAACGTGAACATCCCTATCTTGCGTTCTTCAAATGGCCTTAAGATCTCCATGAGATATAGATGAAGAAGGTTAGAATTAGCCTTTCCCATTAATATCACACTTCCTCTTATTGCATATGTTGAGATTCTTTTTAATCCTCTCGTTGGGAAGATGTGATAAGTGCCAATCTTGAAGTATATCCTTTCTTCCAGCGTTAACTCTCTAAATGTCTTGTCTTCTTTACTGTATGCCCTGTCCAACCAAACTCTTCATGCATTAGGATTGGAGCGAGTGGATAGGTGAGCAACTTTTGGCCGTGTATCTGGAAGCTTTAGCACTTGCGAGATGGCCTTGGTAGAAAAATCTAAAGACACTAAAAATGTCAAATATGGTTCCTTCTTCCTTATTGTGCCCAAATTGGTACATTTCTCCTAAGTATGAGGCACCATTTTCAGAGAGGATAGACCATAATGGAGACCCTTTAAGTTGGTCCCTAATAGCCTTAGGAGCGAATTTCGTGAAAGGTCTAAAGTTCAATTCCAAGATCACTGTAGCTGACATGGACTTTTCACGGATGGCCTGAACACACTTCAAGGACAACGTCGATTGTTATCCCTATTCAGGCATTGCAGCAGCTCCTCCTTCTGCATGTCTCAATTGTATAGTAGAAAAAGTCTCTTGATGGATGCTAAATGATTACACCTCTTGCTCTACACGTTATTCGGGAGATGCTTTTCCTCTGTCTCTCTTGGGTCTCTTGGACACACCTTGAGCAGGTCCTTCTTGTTGTCAATGCTTTGGGGCCATTTACAATTACATGGGGTTAGTCATTAGTAAAGTTACTTACTAAAGTTAAATTATACCTTACTTATTACCTTAATTATTTTGTTTCTTATTTCATGTGATTTAAAGTTAGGAATTTCTTTGTGAAAATGTCCCCAAAAATTTTGAATATTTGGTCCACTTTGATTAAGTGGCTTTACAATTTAATTTTCCAGTATAAGTGAGGAGATGAAATTGTTTTTGGCATATGTTTATCATTTTTTATAATCAATTACCCTTGATAGTGTCCTTTGGGCGATGACTAATTTCAAAAAATTTACATGAAATTTAGTGTACCCCTCCTCCACGACTAAGTTGAACACTCCGGGTTCAGATAGGTTCGGTCGGAATGAAAATCAAAGCACTAGCAAGCGAGTTATGGTTGTTCGAACAACAGGTGTGCAAGTTGTAAGTTGCAAATGATTTTGATGTTCGTGGGGGGGGGGGNCTTTGATTAAGTGGCTTTACAACACGATATCGCATTAGACGTGATATTGCATGCGCGATATCACGACCTATTTAAAGCAGGGTATTTAATAAAATTGGTAACTTTCCAAAAATTCCAAACTCAAAAATGAAGGACTGGAAGTCGATGGAAAGGGTCCAGGGTAATATCGATCAAGCCTGAAGGCACAAAAAAAGATATTGGTGTAAAATCTGGCAATGAAAGTCATGAAGAGTATGAGGAAAAAGGACATGTGTTTGTACATAGGAACGTTGAACCAAAAATATGATAAGGGAAAGAAGAATGGTGTAATGCAATACTCGGAGGGTGTAAAATGATGTGAGGGTAATGTGTAACAAGTACAAATTACAAAAGTCACGTAAGTGGGTCCTCCCCAAAGAAGGTTCCTACCTATCATGCCCTTGCATGACCACACCTTAAAATGTCCGTAGCCACTAGAAGGGTTAAATGTAATCCACACTAGTGCAACAAAACACACACATGTTAAATACTACCATGATGAGGTATGAATTCTATGCTACACAAGACACAAGTCAAAAATACATGAACAATGAGATGAGGTGAATTGTAGAAGGGATTGCAGAGATTGGGAAATGAGGTAACTAACTCAGGGTACAATAAATCCTATGTGTAAGGCATGATTAGTGTGTCATTAGCCCATCACTCAAAAATCAAGACCAAGTCCATTCCTCCGATCAATGGCACCGCATTGCTTTTTCCCATGATGGATAACCATAAGAGCATCATGATAGCAAGGTGTATGATCACTTGGCATTTCATCCAAGGGAGGAGTGATTTTTGCTTTATGGGACTCATTTGTTTTTATTTATTTTTTGTTTTTTTATTTTTCTTTTTGATGCTTAATATAAAGAAGCTGCCTACCTTCAGGCATGGGTGCATGTCTTTCTAGTGGAACCCCCTAAAATAGCATTGGATTTTCTTGATTGAGTGCCTTTATGACTCTTACTCCCATTTCTCATTAGATCTACAAGGATCTTAGTATAACCAAGCTGCATGGTAACTCCCACAGATGCCACCAAAGAGAATCCACAAGTCCCCTTGATGTCACATCCCAACCATTCCCTCTTGGTCCCTCCTTCTTCATTCTGATGAACACAAAATTACTTTAAGTTTTAATGATTAAGAACATCATTGTACCCAAGGTAGAACCTCTTATTAATAGAATGGGTGGGTGGATGTTGTGGGCTCACTATCCAAATAATTAGTCACCTGAGATTTGATAGCATAGAACAACACCTCAACCAATCAGTCACATGAGTGTTTTATTTGTAGATGAAAATACTTATAAAAAGATAAAAAGACAAAACAATAAATTTAAAAATGAAAAACTAGAAATCAAAAAATTGTAAAACTGAAGAAAATGAAAAATATTTATTAATCTTGCTTGTTAGAATGGAGGATACCCCCCATAGCGAAATGGGTGAGCTTAGCAAGGATTAATAAATGAAAAGTTGGGATCCTTGCATGTTGGAAGTATTGGGATCTAGTCATATCCAAACCACTAGGTGTGTTTTGATGTGGTGGTCGGAATGTACCCAAAGTGGGGTTCACGCACTTGATTAATGTTGATATAGTAGGGCAAGTTATAAGATGTGGTCAATTGATACGAGGTTGGCCCATTATGGAACCCTTGATCAAAAGATGGTATGCAAGGATTGGTATGTCTTCCTACGTGGCAATATTCATTAGACCCCATAGTTGTTAGAGTGTTGAGTGGTGGCTCAGATAAGGTAACTCAAGGTGTTGGGTTTGTGGAGGAAGATGCACCACAGTGTTGGACTTATGCTGGGTTGGAGGATATAGTGGTCTCAGAACTATGCTGTCCCTTCTTACGGTCTCGTCGAAAGAAGGGACGCCTTCGATGTTGTAAAGGGTTCCCACTACTGTTAACTATAGAAGCATAGGTAACATTCGTGGGTTGATGTTGTGGTGCAAACCCTTCTAGTATGATTGGTGGTGATGTGGAAGGAGGTGAAGGATGAGAATATGGAAATTGAGAAGGAGTGTAAGGTACCCAAGGTGGTGGTCCTATTGGAAAGGATATGGGTTGATAGTATTGAGGAGAATGATAGTAATGTGGTGAGATAGAGTATATTGACCTAGTTTAGGAAACAGGATGTTGAACTTGATAAGAACATGGGTTTGGATGGTATGAAGGGTGTAACCAGTTTGAGGGTGGACTCCCCCATGACTGGGATTGTTGCCACTATGATCAAACATAGTATCTCTATATGAACTCTAGGTGTAACACTCTTTCCCAATGCTCCTATAAATGTGACAAGATTGGGCATTGGCCCTTGGGGTGATCATACAAGAAAATGTTGCATTGATACGTATGATTGGAAGTTGAGCTCTTATTCTCTTCAAACCTTCTTTCTGATTGTCTAAAGGTGTTTTTTCTTGCTTCTTGGTTCATCATGATTCTATCTCTAACAATGTTGGCATATTCTTCACATTTTTCATGTATCCATTCCATCATCTTATTGATCTTTGCCTCAATGTCATCCAATGATTGTAGTGTTGGCAAAGATGGTTCCACCTCCTTGAGGTGAGTTGATTTCTCCTCTTCATTATCATGGGCCCTTGTTGACTTAAGGTTTTTGGTCTGTTGAGATTTTTCAACATTCTCCCATTTTGTCATTTCTCCTTCTTCTTTTGCTACCTGCTTAATAAGCTCTTGGAGTTGGTGGGTCCGTAGCTCGTATAGTTGACCTTGGGCATACATCCCTAAGGTTTTTCTTGTTTCATTATGGAGCCCATCTATGATATGGTAGCCATTCCTAAGAGAACCCATGGCTTGGGCAATTATTTAACAATACATAATATCTATCTAAGGCCATGTCCAAGGGTTCATGTTGTTCTTGTTTCCACTCTTGGATTTGTTTCCTCAAGGCTGACACTCTTGCGTAGATTTGATATCTTTCATTGAAGAGTTCTACCATTGTTGGCCAACGTCAAATTGATTTTGATTTTAAGAACCTATCCCATACCTTTGTGTGGCCAACGAGTATCATAGGAAAGAGCTTAAGTTTTTGCCATCCATTATCAATGTTGTTCCATGCATAGGCATCGTAGAAGGCTCGTAAATGTTGTTGTGGATCTAATTCCTAGCCTCTTGAGAACTTGGGAAAGTTGTTTAAGTCAAGGCTAGGTAGACAGCTTTCCTTGCGATGCCTGCAAGATATTCAAACAACCTCTTATATATGTGTTAGGCTCTTAGTGGCCAGTATGGGTTCATCGTCACTGGGTAGGTTATGCATTCATGAGTTGGGATGATGTTGTCTTTGTTTATGTTCATAGGAAACCCCTACATCAAATTAAGTACTCCAAACTTCATCTTCATCATTATATAATTCATTGGTTCTCTAATGAATTTCCTTACTTGTTGTTGCATTATCGTAGTCTTGTGAGAGAGACATTGTTTTCAACTTGTGTGTGACTTTTTTGCAATTATTTCTTTCTAAAAGATGTATCGCTAATACCTTGTTACAACGATCTTGTATGATGTAACTAATCTAAATAACTAGCATCGTCCCTGGCAACAATGCCAATGATGAGTGGCAAGGTACCCCTACACTCAACCATATGAATATGAGCGTTTCATGCACAATCTAGTCAAACTCCACAGAAAAGCTAGTTGTGGTATCTAGATAGTTACTCGCTAATCGTAGTTCACTATCTTCCCACCCAGACTAGTATTTTCTTTATCACGTATGGTTTAGTCCAAAGTGAGGTGTATGATGTGGTTTCTAACCTAATGCTACTCCTAGAGGTAATAGAAAATAATCTTAGCTAAGCTAGGAGGAAAAGGGAGAGAGAGTTAAGCTAATAGGAGATAGGGGAGCGAATCTAAGCTAGCCTAAGTGCAATGAGCATCCGTTCCTTAATCATCCATACACATCTTAGGCCTCATGCACGACTACCATTGGGATTACCAAGCACATGGCCTAGGTACGCTACTGGGATACCAAGTAGTCACATGTAGATGCTCGTGATTAAGTCATACTCATTCGACATTTAATAACAATAACAATTAAGTAATTAAACTAAGTGAATGCTGCAATGATGAAGTAATCTCAATCTTTATTTTTGGTCATGTGCGTGTCCAAGTATGTCACACATGAATAGAGGATGTCGTATAATTACAATCATCACACTGCATGCATGCATTGGGAGAAAGGATTGAGAAAGACTAAAAATGAAAACTAACTTCTAACTAAAAACCTCCCCCACTCCTTCATGCACCTAAAGGTGTATTTATAGCCTACACAAGAGTCATGATATCCTGTGTGTAATATTGTATGCCAGGTCATGATATTGTGTACACGATATCACGAGTGCGATATTGTAACCTAATGAATCATGATTCATCACCACTTATTTTGAATATTTTGTAAGGCACATGCATCATGGAAGGCTTGTAAGTGATGTTGTGGATCAAAATTATAGCCTCCCCTAAATTTAGAAAGTTGTTCATGTCAAGCCATTTGATGCAGCTATTCCTTTGATGCCTTTGGGATATTTGAACTACCTCCTTAATCTATGTTAGACCCTTAGTAGCCAACAAGGGTTCATCTGTACTAGACACATCATGGTGATCATCTATATTTCAATTCGTCTAATTATGATGATCCTATCTATGCTCATTTTGATGTATTTGATTTTGCCCTTGGGTTCGATTTCTATCTTTATCTTGATCCCATAGTGTTACTCTATCTCTATAACTATGTTCATCTTCATTAGAACTAGGTGTTGAAGAGGAAAAGGAAGATGAAGAATTGGGAGAATCACCATGGCTCCTATAGTTCTCCCCATGATCACTTGATTTATCTTTTCTAGGTTTAGAGGTGGTCCTAGGCCTTGGGGTTCTCCTTGATATAGGATTTACTCCACCTTCTCTAGGATTTTCTACATTAGTTGAACATAGTCTTCAAGTATAGTAAGGGTCTAAATGAGCATAGGAAACCCCTGCTTGAGGTTGTTCACTCCAATTTTCTTCAGTGTAGATCCTATCATTTTTCCTAAGAGTGCTTTCATCATTTGATGTAGTCTTGGTCCTGAGTGAAGAAGACTTGATTTTACCTAATAATGTCTATAGCTTAAAATATTAATATTTTTTAAAAGATAGATTGTTAATACATTTACAGTGATCATGTATAATATAACTAATCTAGATAACTAGCATCATCCTTGGCAATGGTACCAATGATGGGCAGTGAGATACCCCTACGCTCAACCATATGAATCATAAGCGTTCACACATGATCCAGTTAAATTCCATGGATGGGACTAGTTGTAGCATCTAGATCATTATGTCTTGATTGCAATTCACTTTCTTCCCACTTAGACTAGTGGTAGCTTTGTCACGTATGGTTTAGCCCAAAGTGAGGCATACGATAAATGATGTTGTTTTGGCCTTATGCTACTCCTAATAGTAATAAAGAAATCAAGTAATTAAGCTAATTAACAATGGAAAGTTGATGAGTGGTGAGGTACCCCTACACTCAACCATACAAATATGAGCATAGCACATGTGATCTGGTCAAACTCCGCAGACTAAGTGCCTACACACCTTATGGAACACTTAAGGTTAATCATTCATTGTCTTCCCAGACTTACTTGTGGTTGTCACAGTTGTATGGTTAAGCAAGTATGAGGTATATGATTTTTATATCTTTTTATGTTTTATCTCCTATGCTATTGAGGTGAAGGGTGAAGATATTGATTGACTAAATTTAACTAACTAACTAAGCATTAATTAACCTGGTGTTAGCATCCATTCCCACTTACTGTTCACACCCTGAACCAATGCAACCTTAGTTACCAAACGCTAGTTGTTGCTGGGATCACCAAGCATAACACACGTGCTCGAAGTAGTCGTACTGAGGCACTTAACTAGGAGAGAAGGATTGAGAAAGATTTAATAACTAATTAAGCATTTAAATGACAAATAATAAATAATAGTAAATAAAATCCTAATTAGCCTATTCCATGCACTACAAGGTTTATCCAAGAAGTTCTTCTTTATTGCCGTACACAAACTTGTGTTTCAAGTACAATATTTGCTCGAATAAAGATCCATTCACTTTGGAATTCCTACTACGAGCACATGGAAATTAATCTATCTCTGGAGGGGAAAAACTGCTAGAGTTTCACTATGGTCTAGGCCTAGATGAGAAACAAGGGAGAGCCGCCTCTTATTTATAGACTTGGCAACGCACTGCGATATCGCGAGTGATGCGATATTGCGGCCCATGCGATATCACGTCCCATCAAAAGTAAAGTCTAGACTAGCCTACACGTGATGAGTGTCCTTTCCCAGCTTACCATACATATCGTAAACGCACATATCCACTACTAAGATTACCAAGCACTATGCTACTAGGTGAACCAAGCAATAACATTGTTGGGGTTACTAAGCAAATACATGTTTATGCTTGAAACTAGTCGTGCTCATTCCACCAATTCATTAATATGCATGGAAATGTAAATATTAACTAAGTACATGAAAAGTGAATTTCATGGAAAGTAAATTTAATCTAAGTCAAAGTGCTACAATGAATAAGAATCAATCTCGATCTTATTGACATTCATGGGATGTGTCTAGGTACATTGCCACTCAAATAAGATGCCATACAACTGATTAGATCCACACTGCAAGCACTCACTAACTATTCTCTAAGACTACAAAATAAAATGGCAAGAGTTCAACTACTCTATTGACTAATTAACTTCCAAACCATGCACCCAAGTGTTATATTTATAGGCTGGCACACATCCTATGATATCATATATCCGATAATGTAGCATGTGATTCAATATCAAATATGCAATATCAGGGCTCTAATATCAAAGTTAAGATATCAGAGCTCCAATATCTTAGTGGATCAAAAATTAACTTTTTGTTAAACAGATGCAATATAGCATCAATGATATCACAGATGTGACATAGCATCAACCATATCCAAGCCAAATGATGATTCATCACACTACTTTTTATGGTTATTCTCCATTTTTTGTCTTTCATTCTCTTTTATAAAAAAGAGCCACCTTAAAAATTCTATTGTCTCTCCTTTTGAAAGAAAAATTAAAATCAGAGTTCAAATTCCATAAATTATTTGCACACTCCTAGGGTGTTTGAGTGATTGTTTATTTAATTTTTTTTAAAAATGACATCTATCTTTTTAGTCTTATTGTCAATATGTGACTTGTTCAACTTTATTCTCAAGAGAGAAATAAAATAGTTTTAAAGCCTAGTTTTCCATCTTCATTGTTAAGACAAGTAATAGACAATAGCACATACCAAACCCAAGATTAACCCTTAGCATTAAATTCTACTATCATCTTTTCTTAAGCCTAATTTTTTTTTCAGATTATCGTATGAAATCACTCCTAATTTATGTTTAATATTTATGTTTTCATGCTTCTGTCCTCAGATTTTAAATGGAAAAGAAAAAAAATTGTAAACTTGAATGTTTTTGAATGAAGGAGAACATTAGCCTCTTTGCATTCCTTTATGAACATTAGCCTTTAAATGGCTTCAGTATTAAGGCTTTGAAATTATGTTTTATTAGTTTAAGAGAAGGTGGATTATTAGATTATACAAGTATATCCATTGTTCCTGTGATTTTACCTACCTTTATGTATAGAGATGGAAATTGAATGGTTTCTACAAAACTTCTAGCTTGTTAGAATATGAAACCATACTAGTTTTGAATTTTCTCTTATTTCATCATTAGTGGTTTCTACAAATTTTAGGTTGTTATTAGAAAGGCATTTTCAAGCAAGAAAAGACTCTAAAAGATTATTCTTTAACAGGTAGTTATTTTCTAGGTAGTTATCAAGGTTATACTTTATAGTCTCCTAGCATCAATTTCACCATATTATTGGAGCATTGATCCTAAGTAGCAAAATTGTGTGTTAGTGAGGAACTTTTTGGTCTTGAATTGGTACTTCTATTCCATTAGTGTTATACTTTTACCTATCCCAAAACACATTTACTTTTTGAAAAAAAAGAGGGTTTCTAGTATATTTTCCAATACATAAATTTTTACCTTTTGCAACTGTTAGCCAATCAAAACCAAGTTTGTGAACTCTTTTATGCTTCCAACATATAAAGTACATCAAGATGGTTCAAATGAACATACACATGCCATATTAATTTCTATAAAAAGGGGACACTTACTTAATCCTTACAAACTATAATTAGTAAGGATGTTAAATTCAACATTCAGCATTAATATTTCAAAAACTTTAGCACTAATGAACAAACCAATTATAATATTGGCAATTTCATTTACTAGGGATATATTTCATGTTGTTTCAATGCTTCAAAAAGTTTATAGGGGGAGTAGATGTTTAAATTCCTTAGCTTAATCTATGAAGTTCTCAATAGGGAAGATGAGCATCACTACATCAGTGTTTTTCACAAGTGTTTCAAGAATTGTGTCTACTGTCATGCATAGGTATACCATGACCACTTGGTTGCTCTTGATGATTTACCTTTATTACCTATGACGTTTGTGCTTACTCCTTCGTTATCTAGTTCCATATCTCTACGCTTGGGGCTCAAGAGTCTTCTTCTAAGTAATTTTGTGAATAATTTGTCAATGTAACATCTTATGCCATTTACGTATAGGACAAACCAATGTGATTATTTTTTTGGAATCTAACCTTTATCTTTTTATCTTGGCTAGTAGTGGGGGAAGGCTAGGAGGAAGCATTTTTTGTAGCTTCATTTTGTACAACGAGAGTTGGCTGATTGGCATTTTGTTACAAATGTTCTTTTTTCTATAGCAATGGTTTTGTTTGTTGTACCCTTTTAGTAACATAGTATAATCCTTCTTTTCAAAAGAGAAAAAGAAAGAAACTAATTATATCATTACCATCCAAATAAAATATAGGTAATCCCCTAAGTTTGAGTAGAATCAAACCACCTAGAAATATAAGATATTTCTTTAATTAAAATAATCATTTATTAAAATATTTAGTGCAATGACATAATAATCATGGATAAATTTCTGTAAATTTTCAAATACTATACTAAAATGTTATTAAATTTTTCCTTTTCAGTCTTGCATTTTTAAAAGATAGTTAAGAGTAAAATTCATTTAAGAAAAATCTAATGTCTTACAAACATGTAATTCTTCTAGGATGCATCTGAAATTTAATAGAAACAAAACTGAGTTTCTTGCAATTGCTTGCATTTTAGTTGGAATTTTTGAATATATCATTTTTAGATGTTAATAATACTAATTTAATTATTAAAAAACATGTTTAGGCATTTATCCATCATGAAATAGTATAATAAAATTGATCAAAACATTATATTCATTTAGTTTTGTATAAATGTAAGTGGAATGGGAAAAAGAGAATTTCTAACTTCAAAACTATTGAAAGACTTTATTACTTGTGTAAAACGTTATTACATGTGCTCAAACTCATTAGGTACATTATAACCTAATTTCATATTCACTTACTCTATTATTTTATGCATAGCAAGTTGAACTTTAACCCATGTTACATGCATAATTTAGAGTAAAGAAGATATAAAAAGGAACATTGCTTCTCAAATAAATGAAGAGTTATTTATTGGATTTTTAGAAGCAAGAAAAGTTTTAGGAATATCTCTAGAAAAAGTTTCTAAGTTTACAAGTATTTCCTTTTGTCTATATAATGTTGGCAGGTTGATTTGGTGGGGCTATAATCTTTGTTGTTTTATTTTCTACTTTTACCTCTTTTAAAAAGGGAGAAAGACCATAATGATCTTATCATAAGAAACACTTCTACTTCTAATCACAATATTCTAGTTTACATAATAAATATTTATTTCCCTTGCTACTTGAGTTGGAAGGCTATTTTCCTATCATCCAATTTCAATGTTGGATTTTTGTTAAAGGTGTATCTCAACTACAATTGTTATCTCTCTTTTTTTTGTTTCTTTTCCTTTTTTGAACTACATGCACCATGTGTTATCAGTAGATTAATGATTATTTATTTAGTGAAGGCATATGGCTTTCATTTGACAAGTCACAAATTTAATTCTAATAGGTCACTGTTAAGATATACAAGAAATGTGCTAAAAACTTGATGAAACTAAACTTGTCTAATAGACACATAGGGTCTCAAATGTAATTAAACATAGTTTTAGCTTTAGCTTCATTTAGTTAATCCAAGTAGTGCTCGTTGCCCATGGAGTGCCCTTTCTATCACTTTTTCTCTAGTAGGACTCCATCATTTTTAACTATCCTAGATTTATTTGAAGAAAGAAATTTATGATCTAAAGGTATTTGTAAATTAGAACTTATTTCAATATTAACTCAAAAGTACCCTCAATGGGGTTAGTTTAGATTGTTCTACATTTGGCATGCAAAGGACCCATAAGAGGAAAATTTCCTTTAGCTATAGCAAATATTAGATGTTGGCAAAGTCATTATTTGATGTTTCACCATCTGCCAATGCCATGGATCTTGATTGCTTGCTTGCCACTTAACAATCTCGGGCAGATCTTGGATCTGCAAATGAAGGCAGAGCGAGGAACGGAGATTAGATCGGATCGGATCAGGGCGCCCTAGCAGATCTCGGGTAGATCTCGCTACCTATGAGATTGGATCGGATCAAGGCACCTTTGCAGATCTTAGGCAGATCTTGCTGCTTGTTCTGTTTTGTGATCGCGGAAGACAAGGCTCTCTGACCTGTTTTAGATCAGCTCCTTCAGTTGCCATGTCGCCAGATGGTGGATCCACTTCTTCCGAGCCATTCTACGAGCTTCCTGATGATTTTTTTGAATCTATCACCCATGACATTTCTAGCAGGTATGTCTTTGTGCAAATTTTAGGCTACCTGCCCCGCTCGTCTAGCTTTTGCATCATGTCAACTCTGTTTGGAAAGATCATGGTTTGATAGCTTCACATGTTCGATATTTATCTAATTCTTTTCTACTTGTTGAGTTTATTAACTCAGAGATGGTCTCTGAAGCTCTTAGCATTAGTGTCTTTCACCATCATCATGCTTTATTGATTATTTGCAAGTGGACTCCGTCTCTCAACCCAACTTCTCTTGAATTTTGCAAAGTCCCTTGTTTTGTAGAGTTACCGAATCTCCCCTTGATTTTCAAAAGAGTTGAAAGGGATATTGTGTCTCGCCTTGGATTAATCAAACACACTAAATCCTTAGGTACACCTAGTGGCCTTTGCAAGACTCGATATATGATTGAAGTGGACTTAGACTCTCTTAAACAAGAACTTATTTTACATGCAGGTGGTATTAACTATATGCAAAAGGTGGTCTATTACAACCTTCCCAACTCTTGTCACTACTGCCACCAAGAGGGTCATATGTTTGTCTCATGCCCCTTTATGTTACGAAAGAAGGCAGCGCAAGCACGATCACAACAATCCTCCCCTACTGATCCTAAGGTTTCCTCTATTAGCAACAAGGCTCCTCCCACACCTAGATCTCAAAGTAAGGTTACCAAAAAGCCACCTCCTCATGCTTCTTCATTAGCTAAGGGAAAACACCCATACGTTTTTACGGCTTCTAACAACCCTCCTATTGATGATGACGGATTTCAAATAGTTCCCCTCAGTAGGAAACGTCGGGGTATGCCTTTTACCAACGACGTTACACTTCAGTCCAACCAATCCACTCAAACTCTCTTACTCACCCACAATCCCTTTACTGCCATTGATCACAACCAGGAAATGATTTCTTTAGACATTGTTAACTTTGCAACTAGGGTGGGGGCCTCCTCCCCCTTCTCTAGATGTTAGTCTATTCTTGGAATGTTCGGGGGCTCTCTAATCACCTCTGAATACGGGTGGTCGGTGCTTTTATTCGCTCTCGACCTTTGCTTTCTGACTTCCTTCTCCTGAAAGAGGTTAACATTTCTACTCTGGATGCAATTATTGTAGGCAATAGCATCCTACCTAACTCTATTGCCTTTTCCACAAATCATATTACTGGTCAAGGTGGTGCAGCCCTTATTATCAATAAATGCTGGTCCAACAAAATTCTCTCTCATGGTAGTCACACCTCTTTTGTTTAGGCTACTTTTCAAGGCGCTTCTAGTCCTTTCAGCATTTGTAATATTTATGCTCCCACTACTCCTACCACTAGGGCCAGTGTTTGGCAGTCTCTCCTTCACAGTTTGCCTAACATTCCTTGGCTCTTTGGAGGTGATTTTAATATGATCGAACATCCTTATGATAAAGTTGGTGGAGCCTCTTCTCAACTTACCAGCCTCGAGCTTTCTAGTTGAAGTGATGTTAAGGAGCACTTTTGTCTCTCTAATGTTGCCAACTCTAACATGAATCATGAAGGTTGGTTTACTTGGTCCAACCTTAGGATTGGTGCTGATCACATTTGTGAGCGACTTGATCGATTTTATTTCTCTAGTTATTCCTCATGGTTTTGTGAGGGTTATGTTAAGGTCCACCTTGATGCTACCCTCTTAGACCACTTTCCAATTTCTCTCACTTTGACCTTTGGTTCTAAATCTTTAGCTCAACATCGTCAACTTTTTCACATGAATGCCTCTTTATTTCTTACTCCTTCTGGTAAAGGTCTTCTGACATCTCTTTGGAATGTAGAGAGAAGGCCATCAGGCAATTTAGGTTGGATTGACTGGTGGTTGCGTGCCACTTCTCGTATTCGCAACTTTGCTCGCTGGTTGGGCAAGCAATATGCTAAGAAACGTAGGTCTATTGAGGCGAATGTTAGTTCTGAATTGCAACAACTTAACTCTGCACTTCAACATGACCCTTTTAATGTTGCTCTTCAACAACAGCTAACTTATGTTCGCTCAGTTAAACAAAAATGGGATATGTACTCTGCTAGAAGTGCTCTCATCAAGAGTCGTCTCAACTGGTTAAAAATTGAGGGAGAACCCTGTAAAGAGTTCTTCAAATTTTTAAAGGGTAGAGGTACTTTCCCTACTATAGAACGTTTGGAAGTGAATGGCCAACTTACCTCCGATCCTCATGTTATAAATGGTTTTCTTGAACAACATTTTCAATGCCTCTTTGTCTCCAATGGGTTTAATCAGGATGAGTTTGCTACTAACTTAGATCACCTACCTAGTATTGTCCATAGCAGTCACAATCATCTTCTCACTCAAGATATCTCTCTTTCTGAAATCAAGGCTACTGTGTTTAGCGTGGCCAATGATAAAGCCCCTAGTTTTGATGGCATCCCCATTGAGTTTTTTAAGAATCATTGGGATATTGTGGGTTCAAACCTCTCTTATGTTTTTGTAGAAGCCATAAATCAACAGTATCTCAGTCCTGAGTTAAATAGAGGTGTCATCCGTCTTATTCCTAAAATAGGTGATCCTTCATTGATTGGTAACTGGCGTCCTATCACTCTCCTTAACTCTGTTTACAAGATTTTGGCTACATTTCTTGCTAATAGACTGAAGCTAATTATCCCTCAAATCATTACCCCAATGCAAACAGGCTTTGTTAAGGGTAGGTATATTCTTGATAATGTTGTTGCGGCTTGGGAAGGTATGCAATGGGCCAAGGACTCCAATCAAAACATTGCTTTTCTTAAGCTTGATTATGCTAAAGTGTATGACAAAATTGAGTGGAAATTTGTTATTGCTTGCCTTCATAAATATGGTTTTCACATTAATTTTATTAAAATGGTGGAGACTCTTTTTGCCGATGCCAATGCCCTTGTGGCTACTAACGCTGGCTTAACTAATTGCTTCAAGATTGAGCGCTCTATTAGGCAAGGTTGTCCTGTTGCTCCTTACCTCTTCATTCTTGCTGCAGACTTTTGTGTCATGCTATTCATAAGGATAAGAAACAAAATTTGCTTCAAGGTATTTTCATTGATCATAATGTTCCTTCCTTATTGAATATGCATTTTGCTGATGACTCATTCTTTATGATAAAAAATGATGCTCTTATTGCTGATCGTCTTTTTTATCGCATTGATCAATATTGTAGACTCTCTGGCTCTCAGATTAATTGGTTCAAATCTTCTATCTTTTGCAACAAAGAGGTTCAAGCCTGGGCGTTGTCTAAGTCTTGGCAATTTTTAGGAAAGGATCAAGTTTTTAAGCTTCTTGGCATTCCCTTTTCTTTTGGCGGATCATCCAAAACATTATGGGATGTCACTGTGAAGAAACTTGAACAAAAGCTTATTAAGTGGAAGGAAAAGAAGCTATCTATGGCTGGTAAATTTATTGTCTGCAAGCATATTCTCCAAGCTACCCATGTGTATTACTCTTCTTGTTGGGCTCCTAGCATCTCTGCTTATCGTCGCATTGATCAACTAGTCAAACACTTTCTTTGGAACAGCAGCCATACTAAGAAAGGATTTTGTCGGGTTGCTTGGAACGTCTGTACTTCTCATAAAGAGGATAGCAGTTTGGGCCTCATTAATTGCTACAAACAGGGCATTGTGTTATGTGCCAAATGGATGGCCAAATGCTTATCTGGCTCTGAACCTTGGAAGCTTCTTTTCCTTAAACGCATACAGCTTGGGAAGCCCAAAGGTAGTAATTATTGGAATAATACTCATTTCCTTAACTGGATTCTTTTTCCCACTGGTATTACCATTTCTAGTTCTGTTGTCATCAAACACATTTGGAAGGCATGGTGTTATATCAGTCAGTTTTGGAACTTTAACACTATCACTATTTCTTCCTCTACACTTGATAAGCTTTCTCCTTGGTGGATTCCCTTTCACAATGAACCTTGGGCCATTAAGCGTCCTCGTCTATGTAGCACTTGGGATAAGCTTGGCATCTCCTCCCTCTCCTCTCTTCGCATTCATAATTGTTGGATTACTTGGACTGAATGTCACCTTATTTATGGTATTAATGCTACTCAAAAGTCTACCTTTTGTATGATTTTGGATAGCTTGAACAAAAGTGTTTTTATTCAAGACTCCCTTGGTGGTTTTTTAGATCTTTCTTGGATTTTTGGTCATCAAGTTTTTCCCTATCATTCTAATATTGTTTACTTTCTTATTAATTCCACTACTAATATTTGGCCTAGATTCAACCATCTTTGGCAAGTTAATCTTAATGTGCAGGTTTGGAAGCAACGTATTCAGACTATTTGGACTACTCCTACTTCTTCAAAGATTCAACATTTTCTGCGGTATCTGATTCACCAAGGTCTTCCTGTGGGTGTTCGATGCTCTCATCTGGGGGTTCCTGACCCACGATGTCCTATTTGTCACAGGGAAGATGCATTTACTCACTGTTTTTTTTCTTTTCCCCTTGCTCATACCTCTTGGATTTGGTGTGGTAGGTTTTTACAAGGTTTTCAACCAAGCATGGATGAGGTTCTTTTT
>MNCI01007317.1:0-24396 GCA_015680685.1 Gnetum montanum
GTAGCCTAGTGTTAGAAATCATATCATACACCTCACTTTGGAATACACCATACATGATAAGTGAATACTATTTCAAGTGGGAAGACAATGAATTGCGATCAACGTGTAACTATCTAGATACCACAACTAGTCCATCTATGGAGTTTGATCGGATCGTACGTACACACTCATATTTGTATGGTTGAGTGTAGGTGTACTTTACCACTCATCATTAGCACCATTGTTAGGGATGGTGCTAGTTATTTAGATTAGTTACATTATCCAAGATTGCTTAAATGAAGCCTTGATGATATATCTTTTAGAAAGAAGTAATTGCAAATAAGTTATACATAGATTCACAACAATGTCTCTCTCACAAGACTATGATAATGCAACAACTAGTAAGGCAATTCATTGGAGAACCAACGAATTATATGATGTGAAGATGAAGTTTGGAGTACTCAATATTATGTAGGGGTCCCCTATGAACATAAACAAGACAACATCATCCCAACTCACAAACTCATAACCTACCTAGTGACAATGAACCCCTGCTGACCATTAAGAGCCTAATGTATATACAAGAGCCTGTATGAATATCCTGCAGGCATCGCAAGGAAAGTTGTCTACCTAGGCTTGATTTAAACAAGTTTTCCAAGTTTTTAGGAGGCTATCATGTAGATCTACAACATCATTTAGAAGCCTTCCATGATGCCTATGTATGAAACAATATTGATAATGGGTGGCAAAAACTTAAGCTCTTTTCTACAGCACTCGTTGGCCAAGAAAAAGTATGGTATAGGTCCTTAAAACTAAAATCAATTCGACATTGGCTAACATTGGTAGAACTCTTCACTAAAAGATACCAAAACTATGCAAGAGTGTCAACCTTGAGGAAACAAATCCAAGAGTAAAAACAAGCACAACATGAACCCTTGGACATGGCCTTAGAAAGCTATTACTTTTTGTTAAACAAGTGCTTAGGCCATGGGTTCTCCAAGGAAAGGCTAATGTATCACATCATGGATGGGCTCCATAATGAAACAAGGGAGACCTTGGGGATGTATGCCCCAGGTCAACTATATGAACTAGAAACCCACCAATTCCAAGAGCTTATTAAGTGGGTAGAGAAAGAAGAAGGAGAAATAGCTAAATGGGAGAATGTTGAAAGCCCTCAACAGGACCAAAATCTCAAACTAGCAAGGGTCCATAATCATGAAGAGGAGAAATCAACTCACCTCAAGGAGGTGGAATCATCTTTGCCAATACTACAATCACTAGCTGAAATTGAGGCAAAGATCAATAAGATGATGGATTGGGTACATGAAAGATGTGGAGAATATGCCAACATTATTAGAGGTAAAGCCATGACAAACCAAGAAATAGGATAGAACACCACTAGACAATTAGAAAGAAGGGTTGAAGAAAATAAGGATAAGAGCTCAATTGCACATCACCCATATCAATGTGACATTTTCTTGTACGATCACCCCAAAGGCCAATACCCAATCTTGTCACATTTACATGAGCATTGGGGAGGAATATTACATCTAGATTTCATATAAAAATACCATGTTTAATCACAGTGGCAAAAACCCTAGTCATGGGGGAGGCCACCCTCAAACTGGTCACACCCTTCATACCATCCAAACCCAAGTGCTTATTAGGTTTAGCATCCTCATAGAATACATGGAGTTGGCAAACTTGCGATATGCCAACTTAGCCTTGTTGACAATAGGAAACGAAAGAATAAAATTGAAAAAGTAGGTAGCAACCACCTATGCAAAGTATGAAACAAAATTTGCTAAACATAAGAAAACATTACAGAAATTAAATGTAGTAAGTTCTAAATTAGAGGTTGTCAAAAATAGCTACCAAGGATAGAAGGATGTCACAACGAATTTGGCTCAATGGCTCACAAACTACCAAGAATGCAAAGACAATGCTATAGCCTAATAAGAGGAATGATGGTTGTTTTTAGCTTCGTATATCAAGGCCAATCAAATGTTCCCACAACTATCATGCCCATGGAAGGTGTTGACTCCATGAAACATTGGAGCATTAGCGTGGATGGCATAGGATCCCTGAACTAAAGAAGAAAATCTCCAGGCACTTCTTCAGAGACATCCATTTCCAAGACCTGGAGCACAAGATAAGGGGAAGAGACCCATGGAGGAGCCACCATCACTAGGAACCACATGAGTTCTAGCAAATTTTGTTTTTTATAAATTCTGTATTTGTGTCTCAATTTTTTTTCAATTCCACACTGTGACATGAGTAATTCCTAGTTAGTCAATAATCCCATACCTATCCATTTTGTAATCAATAAAACCCATTGTCATTTTGTCTAACTGAAGGATGAATTGTTATTTAGTCGTGGGGGTATGATGAATCATGTGTTGCCAGGCCCTGATATCAGATCCTCGATATTGGGTACGTGATATCATAGCTTGGATAACAATATTGAATACACGATATCATGTTTCCTGTGTAAGCTTATAAATAGACATTCGGTCACACAAGAAAAGGGGGAGAGTTGATAAGTGTAAGTGTAGAGTCTTTTTTGTCAGTTTTTAATTCATTTTAGTTCTTTCCCTAGTGCATGCCCATAGTGTGATGATTGTAATTGTACAAAACCTTTATTTGAGTGTGACGTACTTGGACACACACATGATCAACAATAAGGATCAAGATTACTCCATCATTGTAACATTCATTTAGTTTTTAACTGTTTAATTATTATTGTTATTTATTTTTTTCTTAGTTTATATTTCTTTACTGTCATTTACCATTCCTATTGTTAAATGCAGAATGAGTACGACTTAATCACGAACATTGAAGTGTAACTATGTGGTAACCTAGTATCATATTTAGGAGTGCTTAAGTAATGTGCACTTGGTAATCCCAGAAGTAGTACATGAGGTCCAAGATAAGTACAAATGATTAAGGACAGATAATCATCACACTTAGGCTAGCTTAGACTTCATTTCCTATTGCTTATTAGTTTAATCAAGATTATTTTTCATTGTTTCTAGGAGTAGCCTAGTGTTAAAAATCATATCATACACCTCACTTTGGACTAAACCATACATGATAAGTGAATACTAGTCCAAGTGGGAAGATAGTAAACTGCAATCAATGTGTAACTATCTAGATACCACAACTAGTCTCTCTGCAGAGTTCAACCAGATTGTGCATACATACTTGTATTCATATGGTTGAGTGTAGTGGTACATCACCACTCATCAAACTTAAAATAGCAAAAGGATTTAAGATAGAGAGCTATGTTTTAATACTAATATTTTTATGAAAGCAATATTCATAAAAAAATGGTTGCACATCCTTTGGAAGATCTTCATCCTGTCACTTATCATTAATTTTATGTCAAGAATCTTTATCATCTACTATAACCTTCTTATCAATACTAATTTTAATCTTTCATTTTAAAGTATTCTTGTAAGATAAGGAAAAACATACCTTATAAGCTATCTATCTTAGCTAATTAATACTTTCTCTAGTACTAGTAAAACTATACATAGGTACTATTGTCATTTGATCATTTTTATCATTGATATTAACTTAATTTCTTATATCCTTAACTTCATATTCATTTTGTCTATCTTTAATTTCAACAAGTTTTTTCTTTTCTTTAAATTTATTTTCTTAAGCAAAAATAGACAAAAATTAAACAAATCTCCTTTACAAGAGCAAAAGTTACAAGAATTAATAATATTGTAACATGTAATTAGGTTGAGGGGTCATCTCTATCTTTCAAAGATGATTTTAACTGATGAATCTCAAGCAATATTGAGAAACATTATGGCATACGAAGAATTTTGTGTTGAAATGAATAAACACTTCTTCAACTAATACATGCTTCTCATGTTGCAACTTATCTGCACTAAGGCAAATGCAATGATTCTGATGAAGTAGGGAATTATACATACTCTATGTGGTTCATAAACTCATGCATTTTAAATAATCCTTTTACGTTATTAAATTATTGATGAGCGGTGAGGTATCCCTATGCTCAACCATACGAATAGAAGCATTCATGCGTGATCTAGTCAAACTCCAAGGACTAAGTGCTTACGCATCTTCATAGAACAAGGATGGGTTAGGTGATCGTTGTCTTCCCAAGCTTACTTATTTGGCATAATTGTATGGTTAAGTAAACTTGAGGTATGTGATTTTTATGGCTTTTTATGTTTTATGTTACTAGTGCTTAAAATGGAAAAATGAAATAGTTAAATAACTAATTTAATTTAACTAATAAACTAGGCTCTAACTAGTTCTAACACCAGCATCCATTCCCACTATCCATACACATCCTAAACCAGTGTAACACTACTGGAATTACCAAACGCTAGTTGTTACTAGGTTACCAAATGTTCCACATATGCTCGAAGTGGTCGTACTGAATGTGCTTACTTGTTGAAAATGAAAAAATCAAATAAAAATAACCAATTAACTAATGAAAACATCAAATAACTGTAAATAATATTAAATGCAATAAATAAGATATTTTGAATGTTGCAAGGTTTATCACAAAGTTCATCTTTATTTCTAAACACAAGGTGTGCTCAAGTACACAATGCTCGAATAAGGATCTATTCACTTTATGACTTCTACTATGGACACTCAGAAATAATTCTTACTCTGGAAAGAAAAAAACTACAAGATTTTGGGTAATGGACTAAGAAAACTACTCCCAAAACCAAGTGCCTCGGTTTGTTATTTACAGGAAATGAGATAGGTTCCAATATTAAGTGTTTGATATTGCTTATCGGGCTTCGATATCACGATTATGATATCGCAACTCATCATACCCCCACGACTAAATGAAATCTTATCCTCGAGTTCCTTACAAAATATTGGAAAGGTATGGGATTATTGACTAAACGATAATATGACAATGACATGGAATTACAAACTCAAAGTGCTTGGTGAACAGATGGATAAACATATTACAGCATTGGTGTACATTCTCATTGTGGTGAACATTGTACATAGGTGACATCTAGACCCTTATTTGAGAGTTTCGAGAGAGAGAGAGAGAAAAAAAAAGAAAATGAGGTGCGTTGCTACCAATGTTGAAAATGTGCACACCATTGTTCATTCATGGTTACATGATTAAGCTTGTTCCTTATGTAAATTATTTTTGCTCTAGTCCATCCTGAATGCTTCCTTCTATCCCATTTCATTGTTCGTGCGATCATCATCTACACACACAACACAGTCACGGATTAGTAAAGATAGATAAGACATAATGTTGTTGATACCTTGCCTCACTATGAAACACATTGGCTAGATTGTGGGTATAAAAGATACTAGATTAGAGGGTTATAATTGATAACTACCTAAGGTGTAGGGGTGATGAGCGGCTAGGTACCCCTACATCCAACCATGTGAATCACAGGTGTTTACACATGACTCGGTCGAATTCCGTAGAATGTAAGCACTTAACATACACCAAACCTCTAACCAGCAAAACCCTTTGTTAGAATGGTTGTTGTCTTCTCAACCTCACTTGTGAGTATCTAGTGGCAATGGTTAAGTGGGATTGAGGCAACTGATTTTTATAGTTTTTACTTTATCTTTTGGCATCTAATTAAGGTATGAAAAGTAAGGAATGAAATATTACCTAATCTATAATTATCCTAGTCTATATCTTAACTATTCCTAGCATAAAAGTATCCAATCCCATCTTCCAGGCATATTCTAAGCATTCCCTAACCACCACTAGGTTACTAGACATTAAGCATCACTGGGTTACCAAGTTCTAGATGGTCGTACTTATGGCTTCTATGAACTATGAATGAGCGATAACGATTAAACTAATAACAAGAGAAACTTAAGTAATTATCAAAGCATATAAATATTAAGCTATAAATGCATAGAAATGGCTAAGTCCAAATGATGCAAGGAATACTTGAAAGCTCGTCTTTATTGTCATTCACGCCAATGAGCTCAGATACATTAGCGCTTGAATAAAGAGTCGGACACCTTCTTTACACCTACTGTGGGCACTTGGAAAATATTCTATCTCCTACAGGAACAAACTGTGTGAGCTTTGCTACAATTTACAAAAAGATGCCTCAATGAGGCGAAAGGCCCTCTTATTTATAGGTTGAAATAGGTGCCATGTAAATGGGGCTATGTTGATGCATGGAAGGATGCGTCGATGGGGCCAGGTATACGAGGCCACGTATATAGGGCCACGTATACGGGACACGGGGTCCCATATATGTGGCCTAGTAAATGCATGGCCAAATGACACTTCATCATACCCCCACGACTAAGTAAAAACTTGTCCTCGAGTTCCTCTTACAAATTTGAAGGTATGGAATTATTTACAACACACATGACTTGACACACACATGACACAACATCGATTTTACCAAGTGCTCAAGTGTACAAGAAAAGGAAAATTACAAAATAACGATGTTCAGAGAAAAAATTGAACACCCTGCTGGTCCCAGACTCTCTACTGCGTGGAAGGATGCAAAAATTGTTGGAGAAGATCACACCGTCCTTGGGGGTGGTGGTTCCGATGGCCCTTCACCAGCCTCTAGCCCATGTGGCAGTGGTGGTGGCACAAATGATGGTTGTCCTGTAGTGAGTGAAACTTTTGGAGGCAACCAAAAAGCCTCCAAGAGGGCCCTCATTTTCTCCTCTTTACTTGTGGGATCGTTCACTGTACAGGCAGCTTCATTGATGTGTGCTAGAACTGGAACCTCCCAAGGGCTTGGTAGCACCAGGAAGAGTTCTTTCAAGTTGACGAACTAGGTTGTGAACTATTTTCATTCAATGTCAAACACTTGAATTGATGCCTACAGCTACTGGTAGTCATTCATCCAATAGGCCAAGTTCTCCACGACTGCACGTTGTCCTTCAAAACTTGTGCGGAGAACCTCAACTTCTGCATTTGCTATTTTCAATTTTTTCCTCATCGCTTTGTGCACTTGGAACTCGCCTCATATAAAGAGTATGAGGTGGCCACTTATTTTTCCAATTCAGACCACAATCTCCTAGTTGTGAGCATGGCCAGGTTTGCATAGCGAAGGTGGGCAAGCTCCATATACTCTGTCATTTCTTTAATCTGTAGCTCCTTGAGGTAGATTTTAGCCTGATTATAGGCATTCAACCCATCAAAGATAGGTTGCCAGACTTCACCTCCTTGTTGGAGCTGCTAGAGCGCTTGGTTCATTTTGGCCTTTGTGACTTGAATCTACTTCTCATTTACTTCCTTTTGTAGTCCCACTTGGTCCTTGTAATTATTCTTGATTTTTTCAAACTTTAGGGCCTCGTTCTTCCAAGTGAAAATTTTGATGGTAGATTTTTGTCGCAAAGCCCGAACCTCCTCCATGGATTGATTTTGGTTCTCAGCTGCCAACCTTCTCACATTAGCATTCACCCTGGCTAGCTCTTCCTACTATTGGTGGATAAAATTTTTCATGTGCTCATTGTTTGCACCAACATTACATAGGCAATGAACCTCTGTAGTCAACCTAACATTCTCCTAACAAACCTCCATCAAGTCCTTGTTTAAAGTATATACTTGAACTTCTACTAAGAACTTATCGAAAATCGTTGACTCTTGCTCATCCTCAACTATTTAAAGTTTGGTTTGAAGCTATTGAAAAACTTCATCTCTTATGATTTCATAGTTGAGGAGAGATGGATCGGCAAGTTGGGTTTTTAATTAGGCCACTTCTGTTGCCAAGAGTTGACAAGCGGCTTGAGCAGTTTCAAGTTGCCTTTCCAAAATGAGGCTCTTACCCCTTGTCGAGAGCAGCTTCGACTGGGTTGCAGTGATGTTGTTTGAAAGGTTAAAGACATCCAAAAGTAGTTGCCCAGTTCCTAGTAGTCTGTCCAATAATTCCTCATGTTACACTGCATCAATCTTGCTACGTGAAGTTCCAGCAGATGCCTGTACATCTTAAAGTCCATGAATATCTGGTACAGGTGCCATCGGTGTGTTGAGAGCTGTAGCAATTGTATTAGCAACCACTTTGGCTGCAATATCCTATCCTTGGTGCTGCATCACCAAGACTATTGCCCCTTCACCATCTTCCAAGTGTACCGAGAAGGTAGTAGCATTCCCAGAGATTTTGGGAAATAGCTGGTAGGTTGATACTATTACCTCTCAAACACTAGGATCTGTCCTTGCTAGTACTTGCTTTCGGGTGATGGAGAACATCAGCCCTACTCTTTCCATCAAGCTAACTGATTAAGCCACTTGATCTAGGTGGCTCATTACAGGGTGATAGACCAAAGGGTCTTTCCCTCCACTAGTCCTATCGAATTGCTCTTGCTGGCTCAAGAGCGTTTATCGGATCTTGTGAATGTATTCTACAATGGTTTGCGAACTCAAACTTGTTGTTTGCACAAGTGGTGGAGGTGGTTGCTACTCCTCCTCTTTCTACATCGTGGATAGAGTCCTATTTTTCATCATTTCCTGCCATGAGGTAATCAAGGCATGTCAGATTATGTCATTGACATATTGTGCTATCCTTGCTCATTTGCATAACTTTCTGATTATGCAAGAAAAGGGGAAAGCTCGTCTTCCACATTTGCTTTTGGCGAATCTTTTTTCAATTTTCAAGAATAGTAACTATGGAAGAATCATTAGGAACTTCCCACTTAGAGCGACACATGCATGAGTAGAGAAGTCCATGATTTTGCTAGATCTTACCATTAGATTCAGGTGGTAAGATGCGATCTTTGAATATAGCCTCTCCACTGTGGTTAGAGAGCTAAACTCCTTGTAGTCTACCCCATAGCACCGCCTGATCCACTCCCTTTTTACCTCAGGGTCTACTTATTTTTGGATCTCCACCATATCTGGTCTAGTCTCGAGCAACTCCAGAGCTTGTGCTATTTCCTCTAAAAAGTAAGAGACATAAATGTCTTTGATTCTTACTCTAGACCCCAGTTACTGATTTGTCCAGAAGAGATAGGTCTCTCCTAAGTACCATTCACCACTGGTTGAGATAATTAGCTACATTGGAGAGTTCTGCAGTTGGAGCTTCACATCTTCTAGTGCATTCTCAAGGAATGGTCCAAAGTTAGGCTCTTGGAGGACCATTCGTTGCACTTCGTGCAGCTTGATAGCATCAAGACAGGCTTGGGTTAGGGTGACCTCAAGCTGTAGTGCTATCCCTGGAGTCTCATCCCCTTCTGATTTCTTGCTAGGATTCTCCTCTTTAGGAATCTGATGGATAGATTCCACATCAGGTCCTTCGCAAAGGAGGCTTTGGTTGTTGCATGCCTTGTCCCCCTTTCCATTCATGGGTGCTTGTCCCTCAGTTGTGATGGTCCTTCGCCCCTTGGATGCCTAGGTTTGTGTGCCATCTGCAATTAAACATAACCGCCCATTAGATCATGCATAAGTAGCTCAAGATGGTCCTTATACACCTTCTCAGTTCGACTAAGTTATGTTGTTGGCATGGGCATTCCATTAAGTCTCTCGGAGTGTTAATTCATGGGTTAGAGCCAAAAACAACAAGGGATGAGTTGAAGTTTAAACAGTTATTTTTATTTCTTCCCTTAGAGGTGTGAAGTCTTAATTAACTAACTAATTAATTAGTTAATTAATTACCCATAGGCTTCACCCCCCCAATGACTGAGAGCATACCTTTAGTTACTTAAAAGGGCAAGGATCGGTTGATATGGATGTGCGATGGAATGTAGGTTCTCAAGAAGAAGTTAGGTAGAAAAATGGCAAAATATCTCTCCAAATTGTTTGCAAAATGATGAAATTCTTAAGCGCAATGGCCATATATATAGGGTTGACAGGGTTGCATATATGCAGGGGGCTATGTATACAGGGCCTTGTATACATAGGGGGTCGCACACATTGAACAACCCATAAAAAGCCCAAAAAATGAATTTAAAATGCCAAATTAGAGCAGTTGAAGAGTGCAAGAGATTGGGAATGTGATCAAGGATTCGAGGAAGGTAACTTGAGCTAAAAAAAGAGTCAAATGTAGGAGAACATGGTGAGGAAGAACTCTACAGGGAGGAGATCAAGCAATAGGACCCTGAAAATAATCAACAAAAAATCCAAAGGATGGGATACTTAATAAGTGGAACCAAGAATATGCAAGTGAGTCCTTCCCATAATAGGAAATAGCCTTAGTAGCCCCTGCATATCCTCAACATTGGGGTCCATGAGCCCCAGGGTCAAGAAGTCATGCTTGCAAGTTAATACTCCTACACAAGAGATCCTACCAAGGCATTAGTAGTACATGGAAATCACGAAAAACTTTCAAAACATAAAATGGACAGTGAGGTGAGTTTTGGAGAGAAATGGATGAGAGAGAGACAAGAGGAGTGAATTCCAATCATTGGTTACTTGAAACCCTATGTGAATTTGTGGTTAAGTGACCTCGTAGGACTATTCTTGAGTTCAAACCCAAAACCAACCACTTACAGTGACCTCACAGCAATAAGTGAAGCCCCATCCATCCACCAAGTAGCAAAGTGTACGCATAGGAAACCACCACTCCAACAGTCATGAGAAGAAGGAAGTGAAATGGGACTAAGTTAGAGGGGATGGAGTGAGTCCCATAACTAATTTTGGTGGCCCATGAGAAGCAATCTAAGGGGTGTGCTTTGAATTCCCACATAGTGATAATTTTATCTTGTTCATTTTCTTGTTATTGTGTGGGAACCACACCATGCAAAGATCCATGCTTGTGTGCATGCATTCGACCAAGGGGTGTGCTTTGAATCCTCATGTTTATTTGTTATTTTTTTTTGAATTTTTTCAGTGAGGACCACACCATGCAAGGTCGAATTGGCCAATGACTTCCTTGTAGAGAAGGATGTGGAGTGGGAAGAAACCCATAAGGACAGATTGGCAACTCAAGGGACAAGAGAGGGTGATGAATGTTGCATTCCCCTTGAAGTCACACCTGATTCAAATCATTGGGTCATCCCTGAGTCTACGAACTACACAAGTCACACATTAATTACAATGTTTTTAAGTGAAGGGGTTACATGTTCCCAAAGGAAGGAAAACCATGGAGTGGGTGGATGGGTGGATGACATGGACTCACTGCCGAGTTTATGAGAGGAAAAATAGATGCAAAATCCAAGAACAACAATGTGAGGGCGGAAGCGAGATAACGAGGTGGACTATTGTACATGACCCATAGCAATGAAAACCATCTACACCAGACACCTAATGACAATAGGACATCTTATTAGCAAACAATTGAAAATTAAACACACATATACTTATATATCAACAACAACAAAGAATGGAAAAATAACTAAAGAAAGGAAAAATTAGCAAGAATTGACAAATGTATGAACGATGTTGAAAAATAAAAAATGTAAAAAAAGAGAGTAAAACAAAAAATTACACAAAAGTAAGGGGTTTAGTGGAATAGATTAGTAGGGATGACGATCTCCCCCAACTCTGGGTGGAAAGGAGGAGACATGAAAAATGGAGCAAGGTTGTCCTGGTGTTGACAAGGTGGTTTCACTAGTTGAGTGGAGTTCTCGAAAAGGTTTCAGTTGTTGGCAATTGACCAACTACATTTTGGTGGCGTCCTCAGGTTTGTGGATAAGCAAGGCCCTAGATGGGAAGGTTTTGGAGACAATGTAAGGTCCCTTCCATAGTGTTTGAAACTTGGTCGGTTGAGATACATGTGAGGGGTTCTAATACAACACCTTTTCTCCACATCTAAATGTGATCTTCTGAATCCTAAGATCATGTCGATTTTTGTTGTAGGCCTTGTGGATCTCATTTGAAGATAAGGCCACTAATTGATTCTCATCTAGCACACTTAAATTGATAAGTCATTCATGTTGTGCTAGTGGGAGGTCAAGGCCTAAGTCACTGGTGGTGGATAGTGTGTGGAGTTTGGCCTAAATTGGAAGTGTTGGTAACTCTCCATACACTAACTCATAGGGAGAGTACCCTACAGGGAGTTTCCAAGTGGAGTTATAGGCCCATAGGGAATCATTAAGTTTGGTACTAAAATCCCTCTTGTATTTGCTAATGGTTCGAGTAAGGATCTTGGTGATCTCCCTATTGGTGACTTTGGCCTATCCATTGGCTTGGGGGTGATAGGGTGTTGTAAATTTATGGTTGACCCCCAAGTGTTGCATGAGTTTTTGAAAATTGACACCAGTGAAATAAGTCCCATTATGTGAAATAAGTGCACGTGGCACTCCAAACCTGTTGATGATTTGTTGTTGGACAAATAGTGCGGCGGTTTTGGAAGAACAGTCGATGACAGCTACCATTTCTACCGAATTTGTACAGTAGTCCATAGCTACGATGATGTAGGCCTTTTTGTTTGATAGGGGAGTGATGGGCCCCATGAAGTTGATGCCCTAGATGTTGAAGGGCTTTAGTGGCTGGATCCACTATTGAGGTCCCTCCAACCATGTCGTCATCCCACCATCTTTTTGACATCATTCGCAGGAGCGGGTAAACCATTGTGCATCCATGAAAATTATGGGTCAGTAATACTTTGCAAGCATGATCTTAATGGTTGTGTGAGGTCTAGCATAGTGGCCCCCACAATAGCCCTCCTAAGCATCTTAGAGGATGCATAGTGTATCATCATTAGAGACACACCATTGAACCAGGCCATCTGCGCACATCTTATAAAGGTGGTTGTTGATTTCCATAAATCTCTTGGCTTTATGGAGAAACTATTGTTTCTACTGATGGTTCCACTCCTTTGGCAACTCTTGGGTTGTGAGGTAGGTGAGGATGTGGTTGAACCAAGGGGATTCCTTGAGCACTTGCGGATTGACTACACCTGCGAAGAGAAGTTCATCTAGAAATTGGTCGAAGAGGGGCTCCTCCTCTTCTATGTCATCCCATTGTAACTGAGACAAGTGGTTAGCAACCACATTCTCAGTCCCTTTCCAGTCTACCATGGTAAGATCAAACTCCTAAAGAATCACCAGCCACCGAAATGATGCGGGGGCTCACCATTGGTTTGTTCATCAGGAACCGAATAGCACTAAGTTTAGTATTGATGAACAACTTGTATCTGAGCACATAGTGTTGGAATTTTTCCAAGGCAAACACCACCACCATCAACTCCTTTTCGGTGGTGGTGTAGTTAAGCTGAGCACCCATAATGCTATGACTTGCATAGTGGATATAGTATGGATGTTTCTGATCATCACACCGTGTAAGCACAACTCCCAAGGTGTAATTAGATGCATCCATCATGATGTGGAAGGGCCTGGACCAATCAAGTACCCGTAGAACTAGATTTTCTACAAGTCTTTGTTTAAGTAATTGGAATGCCAATTCACATTCTTTGGTCTAGATGAATGGAGCATCTTTCTCTGTAAGTTCTACCAATGGCTTGACAATCTTCGAGAAGTTTTCAATGAAGTGCTGGTAGTAACCAATATGGCCAAAGAATGACTGTACATCTTTTACAGTGCTTGGTTGTTGGATGATTCCTTAGATGACCCTAATCTTTTCAGGATCCATGCTAATCCTTGTCTGTGAGATGTGATGCCCCAGCACAATGCCTTCTTGGACCATCAAATGGATTTTCTACCAAATGATCCATAGATTGATGTCTACACACCATTTCAGAACCTACTCAAGATGGTCCAAGTCTTGCTCGAACATGGCCCCATAAGTAGGGAAGTCATCCATGAAGACTTCTACCCCATTGCCAATCTGCTGCTATAAGATGCTGAGGACAAGGTGTTGAAATGTGATAGGTGCATTGCATAGGCCAAAAGGCATCTTCTTGTATGCGAAAGTCCTACATGGACTTGTGAAAGTTGTTTTGGCCTGGTCCTCTATTGCTATTTGGATTTTGTTATAGCCACTATAACCATCCAAAAAACTATGTCCTACAATGGTGTCCAACACCTGGTCCACAAATGGGAGTGGAAAGTGATCCTTGAAGGTGTCCATGTTGAGCAATCGGAAATCAATACAGAACCTCCATTTTCCACCTTTCTTCAGCACAATAATGAGTGGGCTAACCCATTCGCTATCGGGAATAGAATAGATTAACCCTGCCTTTAGCAATTGTTCGATTTCATCTTTGACGACCTGCTTCAGTTTGGGGTTTAATCGTCTTTGTGGCTATCATCATGGCTTCATGGAGTAGTCAATACAAATCCCATGTTGGTAGATCCTAGGATTAACTCTGGTTAACTCAGGATATTAACATGTAAATGTAGCTTCCCATTTGTTCACCACCTTCAGCAGTTTTTTCTTTTGTTCAGGAGCAAGGGTGGAATTGATAATTACCGACTTTTCATTTCACAAAAATGCATATTCCAAGTGAGCCCATAAAGACTTGAGCTCCAGGGGCTCTTGTTTGAAGCTTTCAGGAATTTGCAACTTCCCCCAATCATCATGGTCATCAAAAGTGGAGACTCGTTGATGAACCTCTTCCATTTTGTCCATGATTTCAATGTAGGCTTATAAAAGCCCCTTAGATGGTTCCATGCACAATGCGCTGCTAGCAAGATCAATTGTTAGCCACTGGGTGCCCTCTTGGTTGGTGGCTACTACATACAGGCACTGTTGAACAGGTGATTCCTCGGTACACCGACTGCATGCTCGAATGGATATTTGCTTAGCAAACCATAACTACTACACATAGTTGCATCCTGAGTCACTGTACACAATGCATGGAACACACTTCTTCTGGATCTTCTTCAAAGAATTTTTCTTTAAAATTTCAGGAAAAAGATCTTAGAGTTCTAGTCATGCATCCAGTATGCTTAGCCAAGCTCTTCCCATAATGATTAGGTAGTTTCCCTTGTAGTTCT
This sequence comes from Gnetum montanum, assembly GCA_015680685.1. NCBI lineage: Eukaryota > Viridiplantae > Streptophyta > Gnetopsida > Gnetales > Gnetaceae > Gnetum > Gnetum montanum. Next base: position 14,767 of record MNCI01007317.1, read on the forward strand.
CCACATGGATGACTAAGAAATCAGCAGGGTAGGACCACCCATAAACGGTGGTCATAATGTCCTCCACCAATCCCAAGGGAACAGTGATGGACTGGTCTGCTAACTCGAGCCGAATGTTGCTCTTCTTTAGTGAGGGCAAGTTCCAATTCTTGTACATGTCATGAAAGATCAAATTGACTCCTGACTCTGAGTCCAGAAGAGCTTTGCATAGTTCATTCCCTACCACCTGAAGATAGATGAGGGGGCTTCCTGGATCAGTCAATTTTCAAGGAAGATGATCGACCTTTATCTAGTCGGTCACAACATGTGTGAGCATGAGCATTTGGATGTTGGATTGGGGTTGGCTTGAAGGATTCTCTAGTGGTGGAATAGTGGAGGCACTTAAAGGTTCAAAGGCACTGGCCACAGGTGTATGTGAGGGTATGTTTAGATTATTGGGCTAGAAAAAAGCACATTTTTATGGCTTGGGTTCCGATCCACTCGGCTGAGGTGTTGGTTGTAGGTTAACAACCCTTGTAGCATTTCATTGTTGTGGCTGTGGTGGTATCTCTGCTTGCATAGGTGGAGCAGGTGGTAGTTGAGTGGGATGTTGTGGAGAAGGAGTGGTAGGAGAAGGTGATGGAGGATAAAAGAGATGTGGGTTTTCCCCCTGGGTGATGGAGACTGAGGTCAAAAATATTCTGGGGGATGGTAATAAGTTTGAAAGACCACATGACTGGAAGAGTCTTGTGGAGAGACCAATTGCTGAATGTAGTACCCATAGGGATCTGGCTACTTGTAAGGGTACTGCTACCTTGGAGGTGGCATCCCCCACGCTTGTGGATGCTACCATTGCTGGAAGTATTCGTAGGGTTATGGTGGCACTCCACTTGGATAGTATCCTTGCTATTGGTGGAACTACCTTGGGTTGCCTTGTGGGTAAGGTAACCTTCAGGGTGTTTGCCTCTTTTCCAAGAGAGGATTCAATGCATACACCCCAGACTCTTGAAGATGTGACACCATAGGGCAACATCCCTTAGGATGTTCATATTGGCACATGTCACATTCATCATCCTCCTTGGTGTTAAAGTCTGCAACCTACTCTGTTACAACAACTTTGTCCTTATCCCTATATTGGGCATGTTTAGCTTTCTTCTTCCTACACTGATTGTGATCATTACCTTGTTCTCTATACTCTTTTGCAATTTTTAGCACACTTTGGAATTTTTCGTCCAAAGAGTCCCACATCTTATCAACCCTTGCCAAAATTTCATATGCAAACATTTGCAATGGCAAAGTTTTTCGGTTCACCACTGCTTCCAGTGGTGATTCCTCCTCATCTTCGCAAAATCGGACTTCCCTTTTCTTGAGGGACAAATCCCAGTTGAATTCTTCTACACTGTCCTTCTTTCTAAGTTCCCCTTCCTCCTTGGACACTTGCTCAATGAGGCGCTACAATTGATGGGCCCTTAGCTTCGATAGTCATCCTTGGGCATACACGCCAAGGGTCTTTCATGTTTCAAAATGGTGCCCATCAATGATGTGGTGAAGCTATGCCCACTGAGAGTAGCCATGACCAGGGCACCGATGTAGCAGTGAATAGTATCTACTCATGGCTACATCCAAGGGTTCATGATTACCTTGCTTCCACCCTTGGATCTGATGTCTTAGGTTCACCACTCTGAAGTACATTTGATATTTTTCATTGAAAATCTCAAGCATCATACTCCATCTTCTTATTGATTTTGGTTCCAAGGATTGGTACCAGTTTTCTGCTTCCTTGATGAGTGTGCAAGGGAACAACTTCAACTTCTACCAATCATTGTCAATGTTTTGCAGGGTGCAGGATTCATGGAACACATGTAGGTGAGTTTGTGGATCATAGTTGTATCCCCCTTCAAATTTGGGGATGTTGTTCATATCAACGTGCTTGATCTGGTTATCCTTAACGTGCCTACTAGGGATTTGAACTGCCTTGACGATTTGGAGCATGCTCCGAGTAGCCAACAATAGCTCATTTGAGTCATAGTCCTGCTGAGGACAATGATGTCTATGATGATTTTAGCTACCCCTCCTTTCATGACGGTGAACATCACGCAATTGGTCATGCGTTTCCTCACATTGTCCCTTTTGATCCTTTCAACCACTGTCCTTTTGCTCCTTTCTACCCCAATTACGATCAGAGCCTAAACTGGATGAAAGTATAAGAGAGCGAGAGGATGGAGAAGAGGGAGAAGAGTTACCACTGCTCCGATGTCGATCTTCCCCTCTACCCTAATGACGGCCTCAATCATCCTGCCCATCCTTGCTATGTGACCCTCCATCCCCTTGAGGATCTTGATCACTTGGATTCTTATTCTGAATGATGGACTGAAGGATCTACTGCCCCAGGGAAGTTCGGCCCAATGGGAATCATGAAAGATGGGATCCCCATCATCCTACAGCCCTTGTGAGAATAAGGGGTTACTGAATTGTTTCCCCTTCAGGTGTTCATATCTTTTTACCTACTGCTAGTCTCATGCTCGTTGAGCCTCAGTGAGACAATAGTCTCGATAGTCATGGTCCTCCATGACATACTCCACTCCACGGTCCTGGATGCCTAGTCTGCCAAGATTGTGAAATAGCATTGCAAGAGCTGATCGGTCAGGTGATAGTATGATGTTGCTTTCCATGTCCCACCATCACATATGTTTATCTTGATGTAGGATGAATATGAAATTAGGGATATATTCATCGGGATGCTTGTATACCACTCAACATTCTTGTGGCACCGATGGGTTGCATACATCTTGCTTGTGAGAAGAAGTCAAATTGGATGTTAGCTGATCCATTTAATTAGTGTACCTTATGTTTACTTTAGTTTGCCTAGCATGCGTAAATGTTACTATCTTGGGTCAGTTCCAACGACGTGTATGATAATTTTACTAAGGTTAGATGATGCATGTAAGACTAACAGTCCTTGGCAATGACGCTAATAATGAGTGGCTAGGTACCCCTACGCCCAACCATGCAAATCACATGTGTTCACATGTGACTCGGTTGAATTCCATAGACTGTAAGCACTTAACATACACCAAACCTCTAACTAGCAAAACCCTTTGTTAGAACAGTCATTGCCTTCTCAACCTCACTTGTGAGTATCTAGTGGTAATGGTTAAGTGGGATTGAGGCAACTGATTTTGATAGTTTTTACTTTATCTTTTGGCATCTAATTAAGGTATGAAAAGTAAGGAATGAAATATTACCTAATCTATAATTATCCTAGTCTGTATCTTAACTATTCCTAGCATAAGTATCCAATCCCATCTTGTGGGCACGTTTTGAGCATTCCCAAACCACCACTGGGTTACCAAACGTTAAGCATCATTGGGTTACCAAGCGTTGGGTTTACGTTCGAGATGGTCGTACTTATGGTTTCTATGAACTATGAATGAGCAATAGCGATTAAAGTAATAACAAGAGAAACCTAAGTAATTATCAAAGCATATAAGTATTAAGCTAGAAATGCATAGAAATGGCTAAGTCCAAATGCTACAAGGAATGCTTGAAAGCTCGTCTTTATTATCGTTCATGCCAATGGGCTCAGATACATTAGCACTCGAATAAAGAGCCAGACATCTTCTTTACACCTACTACGAGCACTTGGAAAATATTCTATCTACTATGGGAACAAACTATAAGAGCTTCACTACAACTGATAAAAAGATGCCTCAATGAGGTGGAAGGCCTTCTAATTTATAGGCAAAAATAGATGCCAAGTAAATGGGGCCATGTCAACGCATGGAAGGGTGCATCGATGGGGCCGCGTATATAGGGCCGCATCGAAGCGACCACGTATACAGGGTCCCATATACATAGCCTAGTAAACACATGGCCAAATGACACTTCATCAAGAGGTGAGATAAAATTTGTGATAGGGCCCCCATGACTAAGAGTGGACCTTTGGTAGCAATAGGGTGGAAAACTTGAAGGAACAAGAAAGATGAGAGAAATAACAATAGTGAAGCCAATAAAACAAAAGCAAACATAGATGTCATTGATGGGGTGAATGAGAAATCATTGATTACAAGAAATGTTTAAGGAAAAGAGCTTAACAATTGCAAGCTCATGCCCTTAATGCCTTGACAATCCCACACATCAAAGAGTCCATAGGCCCTAGGAATGACATATGAAAACAATGGTTAAGGACTTACCCACAATATTTTACCAAAGAAGAACAATGCATGAATCAAGATATAGACTAAGCATAAAACTGGCAATGAGGTGGAATATGGGAAGTAATATAGAAAGAGAGGAGAGAATGGAATGGAATCCAAAAATTAAGGTTCCTTAAAATACCTTGTGTAGTGTATGATTAAGGTGACTTAATAGAATTTATTCCAAATTTAGATTAAAACTAACCACATCTAGTGACCTCACATCAACATACTTGGCCAACCCATCCTCCTGAAGCAACAAGAATGTGTCCACAGAGCCACCACCATTCCAACAAGAGAAAAATAAAGTAGGAAGCAAGAAAGAACCTTCGTTAGAGGAAACCTTTAGGCATGGGTAACATGTCTTTCCATTGCCATAACTAGTGCTTATAGCCCATGTTTCTTTATTATTTCTAAGGGGTGTGCTTTGAATTCTCACCAATTTTTTCCTCTGCATGAGAACCACACCATGTAAAGAATTATTTGATTTGGTCAACTTCCTGATATTTGGTCAAGAGTAGAATGGCGGAAGACTATATGAAAAACATCCAAGTATCCAAGAGAATAGCTAGCACAAATGCATCGAATCCCCTTGAGGTCATACCCTTTTTAATCCATTTGAACCTTTCCTTGGTTTGAAGAATACCAAGCTACCAATTCATTAATAAGTTTACCTAGAAAAAGAGATAGTACAATTCCAAGCTCAAGGGAGACCATAGAGCTAAATGGATGAATGGATGATGTGGAATCATTACCTATTTTATCAAAAGAAACCATATCTTAGTATCAACATTAAAAGTTAAAGGTAAAAACCAAACATGAGCAATCAACACTTATAGTATTCTTCATCATCATGAGCACTTATTATATGATGAGTGAGATTTATTGAAAAAAAATGTAATAGAGAAAGAAATAGTAAAAAATGTTAATTATGGTGTAACAAAAAAAAGTAAAGATGAATAATGTGTAAAACAAAAAAGTTAAAGGAATTGAGGGCTTTAAAATGGTTAGCATTGGTGGCCATCTCCCCCATAACTAAGTTGGAAGGAAGAGATCCAAAATAATGAGCAAGGTTGTCCATTAATAAAGGTAGTGTTAGTATTGGCCATTTTAGGTTCATGGAAAGGTTTGGTTTATTGGATGTTAACCAATAATTTCTTGTTTGGGATTTCAAGTTTATAGATCATAATGGCCCTTGAAGGAAAATTTTCATGAATGATATAAGGTCCTTCCCACAACATTTGAAATTTAGTTCGTTGTGGGTCATGTGTGGGATTCCAATAAAGAACCTTATTTTCTGGTTGGTATTTGACTTTCCTAATCCTTAGGTTATGACCTTGTTTGTTAAAGGCCTTGTGTAGTCCATTGGATGATAGGATGGCTAATCGATTCTCATCTAGCAAGTTAAGGTTCATCAAACATTCTTTCTGTGCTAGACTAAGGTCAAGGTTGAGGTCACATGTTGTAGATAGTGTATGAAGCTCAGCTTGGATGGGAAGTGTAGGAAGTTTGTCTTACACTAACTCATAGGGGGAGTAGCCTATAGGGAGTTTCCATGTGCAGCGGTATGCTTAAAGAGCATCATTCAATTTGGTGCTCTAGTCTCACCTATATTTGCTAATGGTTCATGTTAGTATTTTTGTGATCTCCCTATTGGTGACTTCAAGTTGACCATTTTCTTGAGGATGATATGGTGTAGTTAGCTTATGCTCAACTCCTGAGTGTTGCATCCATTTTTGAAAAGTCACACTTGTAAAATGTTTACTATTGTTAGAAACAAGTGTACGAGGCATGCCAAAACTATTTACAATTTTTCGTTGAACAAATCGTACAATGGTAGATGATGTACAGTTCGTAATAATGGCTGCTTTTGCCCACTTTGTAAAATAATCAATAGCAACAACAATGTAGGCTTTTCCATTGGACATTGGCATGATAGGCCCCATAAATACAATACCCCATATGTCAAAGGGTTATAAGGGTTGAATCCATTGTTGTGGACCCTTCATTCTAGCAATCATTGCCCCATCGTGTTGGCAACGCTCACAAGATTGGAATAAATAATGAGCATCCCAAAACAATGTAGGCCAATATAATCATACAAGAAATATTTTAATGGATGTTCATCTCTTAATGTAATGATCCCCACAAGGGCCTCATGAGCATCTTGGAGAACTCGCAATTGATCTACATCGGGAACACACCATTGAACCAAGCCATCAGAACATACTTTATAAAGCTGTCCATTAATTTCCATAAAATTTTTGGCTCAATTAAGAAACTATTATTTATTTTTAGTGTCTATGCCTTGTGCTGTTTCTTGTATAAGCAAATAAGTGAGAATGCTACTATACCAATTTTTATCGATGGGTAAGTGATTGTTTATCACACCTGCAAAGAGAAGTTCATTAGGGAAACAATTAGAGATTGGATATTCATCCTCTTTGTTGTTCCATTGTAACCAAGATAAATGATCAGCAACAACATTCTTGGTGCCTTTATGATTAATCATTGTAAGATCAAACTCTTGTAAGATCACGAACCGTCATATGATGTTAGGGCTCACCATTGGTTTATTCATTAGAAATCGAATTGTACTATGATCTGTATGTACAAATATCTTATAGCCTAATACATAGTGCCTAAGAAAACACCATAACCATTAACTCTTTTTCTGTTGTGGTGTAGTTGAGTTATGCACTAGTAATACTTTGACTTGCATAGTGAATGTAGTAGCGGCATTTTTGGTCATCTAACTATGTAAGTATGAATCCTAAAGCAAAATTGGATGTGTCAGTCATTATATTGAATGGTTGGAACTAGTCAAGAGCTTGTAAAATTGGTGTTTCTACGAGCCTTTACATCAAGGTTTGGAAGGCTAGCTCACGTTCCTTGGTCCATTCAAAGGGTACGTCCTTCTTCGTTAATTCTACCAATGGTTTTGTGATCTTTGAAAAGTTCTCAATGAAGCGTCTATAATAGCCAGTATTTCCAAGGAATGATCAGATGTATTTTACAATTTCAAGTTGTAAGTGATCCCTTGGATGACCTCAATCTTTCTAGGATCTACCTCTATCCCTATTTGTGAAATCTTATGCCCTAATACAATGCCTTCTTGGACCATTAAATGGCTTTTTTGCCAATTGAGCCTTAAGTTGGTTTCAACACATTGTTTCAATACTTACTATAATCAGTCCAATGCTTGTTTGAAGTCCACTCCTTAGGTGGAGAATTTGTCCATAAAGACCTCCACACCATTTCCTATTTTCTTCTAAAATATGCTTAGAACCAAACGTTCAAATGTTTCCAGGGCATTGCACAAGCCAAATGACATCTGCCTATATGCAAATGTTCCCCAAAGACTTGTGAATGTGGTTTTAGCTTGGTCTTCTGGTGCTATTTAAATTTGATTGTGTCCACTATAACCATCTAGAAAACTATAGTATCAATGCTCTGCAATGGTATCTAAGACTTGGTTGATGAATGGCAATGGAAAGTGGTCTTTGAATGTCTCCATGTTTAGTAGCCTAAAATTTATACATACCCTCCATTTACCTCCCTTTTTAGGCATAATGACTAATGCGCTAACCCATTCACCATCAGTAATGGGGTAGATGAACCTAGCTTTTAGAAGTTGTTCAATTTCTTCTTTAACCACTTGCTTAAGTTTTGGGTTCAATTGCCTTTGCAGTTGTCATCGAGGTTCCATGGAGGGGTTAGTGTAAATTCTATGTTGGCATATCCTAGGATCTCTTTTAGTTAATTTGAGATATGACCAAGAAAAGGATTTCAACCATTTGTTTACCATTTTTAGTAGTCTTTCGTTTTGTTGGGAAGCGAGCTTAGCATTAATGATTACCGATTTTTCATTCTTGAGGAATGTGTACTCCACACCGATGGGCAACAATTTTAACTCAAGGGGATCTTGCCTAAGCTCATTAGGGAATTTTAACTCCCCCAATTGATATTTTCAATGTTAGGACTTGGAAGTTGGCGATGGACTTGCTCTAATGTGTCCATGCTATTGATGTAGATGCAAGTCAAGCTCTTAGTTGGGTCCATGCATAGAGTTGAATTGCTCTCTTGGTCAGCTGTCAACCACTAGGTGCCTTCTTATCTCATGGCTATTGCATATAGGCATTTTTGTATTTTAGTTATTTGTGCATACTAGTTGCATGCAGACAATGTTAAACATTATACAAACTAGGATTTCTACACACAATTACACCCTGTGTCATTGTATGCAATGCATGGAACTTTCTTCTTCTCGATCTTTTCAAAAGTATTTTCCTTTGATATTTCTAGGGAAAGATCACATATTCCTAGGTGCATATCAATTGTACTTAGCCATGCTCTTCCCATAATGATTAGGAACTCCCCCTTAGAGTTTTTGACTTGAATTACTATGAAATCAACTAGATACGACCACCCAAAAATAGTGGTGATAATGCCCTCTACTAGTCCTAATGGGATAGTGATGGACTGGTCGACCAACTCTAAACAAATGTTACTCTTTTTTAGTGAAGGTAGGTTCCAGGCCTTGTACATTTCTTGAGAGATTAAGTTAACACCAAAACCTAAATCCAAAAGAGCTTTTCAAGTCTCATTCCTAGCAATTTGTAAATATATAAGAGGACTTCTAGGATCAGAGAATTTCCTAGGAAGATGGTTAGCTTTAATCCATTCAGTGATGGCATGAGTCATCATGACCATATGTGTTGGGTGCGATTTTTGGTTTGAAGGGAGTTCTGAAGTCTCAAATGATGGTGAGGCATTTGGAAAATTAGCTGCTTGTGTCTATAAGGACTTGGTTGGACTGTTGGTTCTAAAGAAAGGTCTCTTCTTTGTGTGATTTTTTTAACCAATAGTAGGTTGAGGATTGATAGCCCTTGTAGCGTTACATTGCTATCGATAGGTAGGAAGCTCACCCTGCATAGCTGGAGCAAGTGGTAATGGAGCTAAGGGTGGTAGAGGTGTATTCGGATGAGAAGGATAGTATGTTTGTGGAACATCATCCCTAGGAGAAGGAATTCTATAATACTCATGGGTTTGGTAGTTAGGCTGAGAATTGACATGACTAATGGAGTTACGTGGAGAGATCGGCTGTTGCACGTAGTATCCGTATGGGTTAGGTTGACGATAAGGGTACTATTGACGTGGTGGTGGCATTCCCTATGATTGTGGGTATTTCCATTGTTGATATTGTTCATTTGGTTTTGGTGGAGTTCCACTCAAATAATATGTCAAGGGTTGGTGAAACTGCCTTAGGTTACCTTGAGGATAAGGTAACATTCGAGGTGTTTATTTTCTATTTAACATGGGTTTAATGCATACATCCTAGACTCATGTAGATGTGACACTATTGGGAAACATCCTTTAGGATGTTCATATTGGCATATCTAACATTCATCATCATTGTTTGTGTTTGAATCCACAACCTCTTCAATGATGGCAA
>MNCI01007325.1:22342-33414 GCA_015680685.1 Gnetum montanum
CATTCTAGGAAAGCAATAAATAACATTTAAATAAAATCCTATTAAATGCACTGCAAGGTTTATCCAGTCAAGTTCGTCTTTATTACCGTACACAACTTCTGTTCAGGTACAATGTTGCTCAAATAAAGATCCGTTCACTCTAGGACTCCTATTGCGGGCACATGAAAAATATCCTATCTCTGGTGTGATCAAACTGGTAGAGTTTTTCTACTTCTAACTTAGGATGGGAAATAAGGGGAGTGTTGCCTCTTATTTATAGATTTGACGGAGGACCGCGATATCGCGTACGCAACATCGCAGGGGACGACATGATATCGCGTACGCGATATCACATGGGATGCGATATCGTGGCTCATGCAAATCGCGTCTCATCACTAGTCCATGTCCACATTCATTGGAATTCTTGCATGTTTGCTTGAGACCTTGTGGATGACCTTATCATTGACCTTCTCCTTTAAGCTCTAGACCAATCCATTTCTTGTTATCTATGTAAGCTTTATCTCATCTTGGTTTCCCATATACATAGTCCTACAAATGCAATAATCACACAATCATGCAAACAACCTTTGGATCCATTTTACTTAATGTTTTGACACATGAAAAGCTCCATAGTTATGTCTGCTTAACCATTGGCTTAAGAGTGATAAGGTGTTGCAAGTTTATGTTGTACCCTCAAGCATTGCATTAACATAAAAAAGGTCACACTTGTGAAATGTGTTCTATTGTTGGGAATAACAAACCTATTTACCACCTATTATGAAAAGAAATGAGATACAATAGTAGAGGTACAGTAAAAAATGTCTATAACTTGAGCTCACTTAGTACAGTAGTTAATAGCAACAATAATGTATGACTTTCCATTGAACATGGAAGTGATGGATTCCATGAAATCATTCTCCATAGGTTGAAAGGCTTCAGTGGTTGAATTCACTAGTTGGACCTTTCCATTCTAGTTGTCATCCCATCATCTTATTAGCACCTTTTAAATGAACAAGAGAAATGATAAGCATCCCTAAATATTATTAGCAAAAAATATCTTTCCTTCAAGATCTTTATGGTTGTCCTTCTTCCTACATAGTAGCCCCTACAAGATCCATCATGAGCATCTTGGAGGATTCTCAATTAATCTGCTTCAAGTACATGCCATCATAGTAGGTCATTAACCTAAACATGGTAGAGGTTGCCCAAAATATCTATGTAGTGTTTGGCTTGGTAAAGAAACTATTATTTCTTCCTATGATCCCATTTAGTAGGAGTCTCCTATATGAGTAGATATAAAAGAAACTCATCATATCAATTTATGAATGTCAATGCATGAACTTTGGTTGCCTTAGCAAAGATAAGTTCATCTAAAAACTAATTGGATAAAGGCTATTTTTTATCATTTCTATCCCATTTCAATCAATTCAAAAGATCAACAACTTCATTCTTGGTCCCTTTTTTATTCACCATTGTAAGTTCAAACTCATGTAACATCATCAACCATCATATGAGGACTACTATTGGCTTATTCATCAAGAAGAAAATTGCACTATGTTTAGCATGCACAAAGATTGAATATTCAAGCACATAGTACCTAAACTTCTCTAGAGCATACACCACCACTATGAGTTACTTTGTTATAGTGGTGTAATTGAGTTTTTCACCCACAATGATCCTACTTGTAAAATTGATATAATATGGATGTTTCTAATCATCCATTTATATGAGTAATGCTCCCAATGTAGAGTTGGATGAATCTGTTATGATGTGGAAATATTTGGACCAATTAGGAGAAAATAGAATGGATGTTTCTATGAGATTTTATTTTAGGTGTTGGAATGCTTATTCACATTTCCTAGTCTACTCAAAGGCTCCATTCTTCTTGGTAAGCTCAACTAGCAATTGGTAATTTTCGAGAAATTTTCAATAAAATGCCTATAGTAACTAGTATGGCCAAGGAATGAATCTTATATATTTGATAGTTTGAGGTTGTTTAGTTATTCCTTGGATGATCCTTATCTTTTCAAGGTCCATCTTGATTTCTTTTCCTAAAATTTTATGCTCTAAAATAATGTCATCTTAGATCATTAAGTAGCTTTTCTACTAATTGAGCCATAAGTTTATCTTCACACACCATTTTAGTACATAATCAACATAATTTAGTGCTTTTTCAAAAGTAGTCTCATAGGTGGAGAAGTAATTCATAAAGACTTTCATACCACTACTAATTTTTTTCTATAAGATACTTAGAACTAGGTATTGGAAGGTTGTAGGTGCATTACATAGGTCAAAGGGTATCTTTTTGAATGTGAACATACCCTATGAACTTGTGAAAGTTGTTTTAGCCTAGTTTTCTAGAGTATTTTGTATTTGAGTATACCCACTATACCCATATAGAAATCTTTAATAGTTATGCTTTGCAGTTGTGGCTAACACTTGGTTCACAAATTGTAATGAAAAGTGATCTTCAAATGTAGCCATGTTTAGCATCTTGAAGTCTATACACATCCTTCATTGTTTTTCTTTCTTTGTTATAATAACAGGTGGAATTACCCACACACTGTCCACCACTTGATAGATGAATCCTACTTTGAGAAGCTTTTCAACTTCATTTTTAATAACTTGCTTTGGTTTTGTATTCAACCTCCTTTGCAGCTACAAATTGGGTTTGATAGTGGAATCTATATAGATTCGATGCTAGCATATGCATGGATATATTCCTATTAATTTTTCATAGAACCAAGCAAAGGCTATTGGAAATTTTTTTGCTACCTTTAGAAGCTTCCCCTTTTGTTCCCTAATGATATTAACATCGATCATTACCAATTTTCTATTATCAAGAAATACATATTCTAGTGATGCCAGTAAGGATTTATATTCTAGGATTCTTGTCTAGAAATATTAGGGAGTTCCAATTCTTACCAATTCATTTATGCTTCTTTCTTGTATTCTACTTCAAAGAGTTACCTCTAACTATGCTCCATTTCATCCATCTTATTAATGTAAGCACTTGTGAGGATTTCAGCTAGTTCCATGCACATTGTTGAACTGGAGCGATCATATGCTGTTAGCCACTAGGCACCCTATTATTTTGTCGTTGCTACATGGAGGAACCTTTGGACATGCTGTTTTGACATACTTTTTGCATGTTGTAATGGATGTGCTCTCTATAGACCATATATTTTGCATCTAATGGAACCCTATATCACTATATATAATGCATGGAACCCACTTCTTTTTGATCTTTTCAAATTCATTCTCCTTAGAGATTTCCAATGAGAGGTCTCTAATCCCAATCTTGGCATCAATTGTTCTTAGCCAAGCCCTTCTCATGATTATTGGGAAGTACATTTTATAGTTTTCCTCATGAATAATAAGGAATTTCACTAGATATGATCATCCATAAATGGTAATAATGATATCCCCCATCAATCCCAAAGGAATGATGATGGATTGATTGGTAAGCTTCAGTTTGATGTTACATTTTTTAAGTGGAGGTAGCTTTCAAGTTTTGTATATTTCTTGGAAAATTAAGTTTACACTAGAATTTGAGTCTAGTAGAGCCTTTTATGAGTTATTTCCTATAATTTGCAAATAAATTAGGGGACTTCTAGGATCAGTTCTTTTCTTGGGAAGGTATTCTACATTTATCCATTTTGTGATTACATGAGTTAACATGCTAGTATGTACATTTGATGATCTTTGGTTTGAAGATAGCTTAGTAGGTATCTCTAGAGTAGTTTGAGACAAATTTGTAGCTACAAATCCCTGTGGAGATTTAGGTAAATTATTAGGTATGAAGAAAGTCCTTTTTTGAGGCTTATGCTTAGAATCACTCAAAATTATCATCTGACTACAAGTTCACTGCCTGTGTAACATTGCATTGTTGAGGCTATGATGGTATCTCACCTTGCCTAGGCAGCATAGGCGGCAAAGAAGTGGAGGTATAAGGTGAAAAGTGTTATGGTGGATAATGATGAGTATATGCAAAAGGAGATTCAACTTGTGGAGTAGTAGGTTTATGATATTCAAGGGGTAGTAGTGATGGAAAAAGGAAGTATGACTTGTAGAGTCACTGGAAAACATAAGTTTCTAGACGTAATACCCATATGGATTTAGTTGATAGTAAGAATACTATTGCCTTAATGGGAGCATCCCCTATAACTACGGATTTTTCCATTAGTGATAATGATCTTGAGGTTAATGCAGTACTCCACTTGGATAATATTGTTGTTGGTGGAACTACTGTCGATAATTGTCTTATGGATAAGACAATCTTCTAGGTGGTTGCATTCTTGAAAATTTTAGATTCAAGGAAAAATCTCCATACTGTTGTAAGTGTGATAGTACAAAATAAGATCCCTTGAAATGTTCATATTGGTGCATATCATATCCTTCATCTTCTATTTCAAAATCTACAACCTCATCAACTACTATAGCCTTACCTTTCTATTGGTAGTAATCCTTCCATACATCCTTTCTTTTTCTTATGTCCTTATATCTATTCCCTTGCTTCATTTTCTCCTCCATAATTTTTAGATTTTTTTGAAACTTCTTATTCAAGAAGTTCCATATTTTATCAATCTTAGCTGATATTTTTATGGTAGATTTTTGAATCAGTAAGATTTTCCTTTGTATCATTTTCTCTAGTGATGGTTCCTCTTGAGGATTGCAGAGATGTATCTTCCTTTTACAAATGAAGGGATCCTTATTACACTCCTCTCTACTTTATTTTTTAATTCTACTTCTTCTTTGGCCACTTGATCAATAATTCTTTGGATCTGATGGACTCCCATTACTCATAATATTCTCTGGGTATAAACCCTAAGAGTCTCTTTGGTTTTATTTCTAAGCCCATCTATCATGTGGCAAAGTTGTTCCCTTTGAAAGAAATCATGGTCTAGGAATTAGTATAAAATAGAGTAATACCATCCCAAGGTTGCATTAAGAGATTCATGATTTTCTTGTTTCCATTCTTGAATTTTTTTCCTCAGGTTAGATACCCTAAAGTACATTTGATGCTTATCATTAAAAAGATCCAATATTATACTCCATCTATGGATAGATTTTAGCTCCAAAGACCTATACCAACTCTCAATTTTGTTGATGAGTATCATAGGAAACAATTTGAGTTTCACTCATTTTCAATATTCTAAAAGACAAAACCATCATGAATGGATTGCAATAATTTTGTGGATCAGCATTGTACCCTCCTTTAAACTTGGGGATGTTATTCATATCAAGTTGTTTAATTTCACTATCCCTTTGATGCCTGGTTAGAATATGAACTACCTCTAAGATGTTTATCATGTTTCTCATAGAAAACACTAGATTATCATAGTCATCATATTCATGGTTGGGCCTATCATGGCCATGAGTCCTATATGTGGCATGATATCCCTTCCTTCCTAATGATCCTCCTCTTTTTGATATTTTCTATGTTTTCTCCTTCCATATCTATGATGGGGCCTTTTTTCATCTTCATCTTGGCTTTAATCATTTCTCCTCTGGTTTTGATTACATTCCCCTTTGTCAAAGCTTGACGATAAGGAGGATGATGAGGGTGGAGGACTAGGAGAGTTTTGCCAACTTGCCCTCCTTCTTTGGTCCCTTGGCTATTGGTGAACTATTGAGGAACCTTAGCCTTGAGGTTCCCTTGGTTCTAGGATTAGTTCCTTTCTTAGCTTGATTGCTTGTCAAGGTTTAACGGAAGCATTGATGAGACATGTAGTTTTCACTAAAGGAAGGAGAACCTTGGAGCTAGAATCACCTTGATGAAAGTATTGGGTCCTCCTTCTCTGATTGTGAAGTTAGTGAGATTGGGATATTTTTACCTTTGGAGGATTTTGTTGGTTGATACTTCTTAGAGAAGCATTTCTTCACTTGATACAAATTGGTTCAAGTCATAGCTTCATTAGAGATATCATGAACATTGAGGAAATAAAGTGATCATGAGGCAACACAACATTATTCTCCAAGTCTCTCTAGCATATTTGTTCATCCTGATGAAGGATGAAATTAAAATATAAATAGTAAGGATCCAAATGGGCATATATAACCTTCAATTATTGAGGTATCTCATCATCATTTCTTTTAGATATGTCATGTGCCTTGCTAGGATCATTAGCAACTGGTGAATTAGCCCTATGAGAAGATATTTGAGTTGTATCTTAATAAATATGTCTCAAATAAAATATTATTATTATTATTCTTAAAATACTATGTTATATTATTTCAATGATCATGTATGATTTTACTATCTAAAAACACTTAGCACATGTAGCTAAACATATAATTCCCTAGTAATGACATCAATGATGAGCAACGGATATTCTCAATGCCCAACCATACAAATCACAAGCATGTATACATGACCCTATTGAATTCCATGAATTCCTTCTAGCTAAGTGGCCCATTTCCTTAATAGTAAAATGTGTGGTTACTAGTCATTATCTTCTCAATCATAACTTGTACTAACTTTGTTCATATGGCTAAGTGTGATTAAGGTGTAAGATATTTATATTTATACTTTTTATTATTTTTTATCTGTAAAGGTATTAAGAAAGAAATTGTTGAAATGTTTAACTTTACTAATTAATAACTAAACTATCCTAAACATGAAGCATACATTTCTACTTTCTGTAGACACCCTAAACATACACTAACACTACTAGATTACTATGTATTTACTACTAGGCATACCAAGTATTCACTATTGGGATTACCTAGGGTTAGTATATTATGCTCAAAGTGGTTGTACTCATGTTACTCATGAATTAGAATCTTAAATGCTAAAGCATAAAAAAAGTAAACTACATATAAAGTAAATTTCTTGAAAGTAAACTTAAACTAATCCAAGTGCTACAATGGAGAGACAAAATCTAGATTTTATTTCCATTCATGCAACTGTGTCTAAGTACATATTGCACTCAAATAAAATTCCGTACAATCAATTCAACCCATGTTGTGGGCACTTGGAGGCAAATTTCACTAAGTCCTATGAAGGAAAATTGTAAGAATTTGGCTAAGTGACCAATGTTGCCATAAATACAACTAGTGTGCATACTTATATAGGCTTTAGGAAAATCAAGGTCGACACACATGCACCAACACATCCTAGAATGCATTGATAGGGATTTTTAGATGGGGTTGTGTTGATAGGCATGCATCAACATAGCTAAGTTATTGATACTTCATCACCTATCATTATGCTAGTGACAATAGCATAAAGAGTGATGATGAAAATCTAATAAATTGAGTGTGACATTGCATCTATGATATCATACCAATGATATCATAGCTATAATATCTTATGCTTTCATATGATATCATAGATGTATGTATTCAGGATTGATAATGCCTATAAATACTAGCCAACCACCATACATAATGCATCTTTTCATTTCATCCTTAGCCAAATTATTATAGTTTGTTTTCATGAATTTAGTGTTAGTCTATGAGGACCTGCAATGTGATCTAAGTGATTGTATCACTTTTTAATTTAAGTGAAATATACTTGGATATGTTTCATAGCCAAAAATAAAGATTAGTATCTTTCAAATGGAAAAACTTGCAAAAAAAAAAATTGTATTACCATCCAATTGATCAACTTTATCCATGCTTCAACTACTTTATTAAGATATGGTCTAGGTCATACTCATAGAGGCTATCAAGTCATAAAGAATATGATTCAACTATATTATGAAAGGAAGCCCATCCCAGAAGAGATTATCATGAAGGCCAAACATGACTATGAAAAAGTCAAACATACATCTCAATAGATACTATCATCAGAAAAAAAAGATGTAGAGTCTTGGTTTAAAAAATGTCATCATCATCATTAATTAACCTCTGAAACTTGTCTTGAATATTGAAGAATCCATGCATCAAAGATTGTGTTTAGCCTTAGTAGAAACTATTGGAAGAGATGGAAAAAATTTTGTAACAAGAAAAAATTCAAGATCTAGAACCTCTAGTAGAACTAGAGAGGAAGAATTAAGGAACTATATAAGATGCGTAGGCTAACAAAATTCTTCTAGCCCTTTATCCTCTTCATTACCCTCATCAAAAATTTGTGATGTAAATGAACTTAGATTTTAAGATAGAAAATTGAGTAGAAATGAAATAAGAGATTAAGATAGACATCCCAAGAGAGAAAGAAATCATGATAAATATGAAGAAGAATAAAAAGAAAACATAGGTATAGAAGAAAATATAATGAAGAGCATCGAAGGAACCATAGTAACTTCAATAGAAAATATGATGAACCTAATGTCTATGATGAGTCCCAACTAGTTACTCAAAGCATGATCAATATAAGGAAGGCTATTTACATTTTGAAAGGGCATCAAAGTGATAGTCACATCAAGTACATTAAAATGAATAACATTCTAACATTTAACAAAGGTTATAATGTAGATCTATAACGTCATCTATAGGTCTTGCATGATGCCTGTGCACTGCAACATATTAATAATGATTGGAAAAAATATAATTTTTCTTTAAGAATACTAATTAATGAAGCAAAGAACTGACATTGATTCTTAGAGCTAGAATCCATATATAGATGGAGCACCATGCTAAAGCTCTTCAATGATGAGTATTAAGCTTATTTTAAAGTGTTAAATCTAATAATGAAAATTTAGTAATGGAGATAAGGGATTCACTAATCCATTGATGTAGCCATTAGTAGGTATCACTCAAATTTGCATAAATGCTTAAGAAATGAATTTTCTCAAAAGAAGCAACTTAGGCACATTATTAATGAGTTATAAAACAAAATAAGAGAAATCCTTAGGGTTTACACTGAAGGAAGATTATCAAAAAGGAGTGTTCATAAAATTCAAAGACTCATTAATCAAGTGATAAAAGAAGAAGTAGAACTAAGAAAAAGAGAATCTACAAAAGAATATAATAGAAGTTCATCCATGTATAAGAGGAATGTTCATACATTTGATACAATAGAAGATGAGGATCTCATGGAAGAGGTGATCCAAAAAAAGATTTTCCTCATTCAAAAATATATTTTTGATAATGTAAAAAAAAGTTTTGAAAATCTAGAATTTTATAAATAGGAAGTTTACAATAGCATTAAAAATAGTAGAGGAAAAGATAAAGCAAGCATTAAGTGAGGAAAAAGAGAGAAAAAATAAGAAATGAATAGGTAGAGACATGTACAAATATAATGTAAAAGATTCTATTATATAAGAGGTTATTACCTTAGATTTGAAAGAAAAAGATGGTTGTGATTTATGCTTGTATGAACATCTTAAAGGATGTTGGCCCATCATGACATACTTATAATTATTAGGTTCATACACTCCTAATCCAATGTACGTTGAAAAGAAAATGCCCAAGAGATTGCCTTATGTACAAGGAAACTATTGATAGTTCAATTAGCAATAATCATACTACTTGAGTGATTCTCATCCTTAACCTTAAGAACTATACCATAAATCATGGTTAAATCAATAGTTATCGGGAATGCCATAATTGAGTAAGTAATATCCTTATATATAACCTAAACCATATAACCTATGTTTTAACAACCTACTTTTCTAGTAGGTGCTTATAATCATGCATCTTATCATTACTACCTACTAGAGTACCATAGATCAATAATTCAATGTCCAAAATAATATTCTTATATTTTGCATCATCCACATTCTTTGCAGTTTCATAATTTACTTCCTTTAATTCTACCACCATCAATGTAGAAGAGCTATCAAATCAGCCACAACAAAAGAATGTAATACAATTAGTAAATACATAGATGAATAACCATACTAGTAATTCAAGGTGGAACCCTAAGAAGTGTCATTTCTTTAGAATGAATCTTATACCTATGAAGAAAGTCAAAAAATTTGTTAGTTAATTAACATCATTAGAAGAAGCTATTGGTGTGGCTCCAGCTCTAGTTTCCATGCCTCCAAGCCATTCAAAAGAGCCCATGCTTCCTTTAAATCAAAGTAGAAATATAAAAACTATCATGCTGAATCAAATGGTAAGCAATTAGATCAAAGAAGGAATGATTTCAAAAAAAGAGAATAGATTTGAGAATATCTTTGATCTACCTATAGTACTTAGAAATACACCATGAAAAACTCTTTTAGACTCATGTTCCAAAGTGAATTTCATTTCATAAGATATGCATAAGGTATGGAATCTACCATCACTTACAAGATGCCATATTAGATTAGAGATTGTAGAGCAGTACATCATAGTTCCACTTGGCTACTTAAAAGATGACATAAATACCATTAGTGAATGGTCATATCCTACTAATTTTTTGATCATTCATTTAGTATAGAACAAACGAGAATTTTCAATTATAATGGGAAGAACATGAATTAGCATGATCGACGTTAAGCCAGGAATTTAATATTTATCCTTGAAAACTACTATTGAAGATGATCATAGATCCATACATTGAAGTAGCTATGCATTGCATATAGTGATATGAGATGTAACTATGCATACAAAGTATAAATAATTAAGGAAGTAAAGAAATATTCTAACATGAAGTATATGTACAAAAGAAGTATGTGTATAGAGGTGCTTATACCCAATAACTAAAAAAATAAGAAGATACCTAGTGGTTAACTATTGAAGAAGAATAGAAGTATGAAATATGCAAGGAACCTACAAAGAAAATTGCAAGTAACTATATGGATAAGATAGATGAAATAAAATGAGTGAAAGGATAACTTTCCCAAACAAGATACCAAGAGGATGAAGATATGGTTTGGGAAAAGTTAGAAATTGATGAGACACGATTTGCATAAGCCACGATATCGCGGTCGCTGCGATATCGCATCCCATGCAATATCACGTATGCGATATCATGGTCTACCGCCATATCTATAAATAAGAGGCGACTCTCCCTTGTTTTCCCATCCTGAGTTAGAAGTAGGAAAACTCTGGTAGTTTGATCACTCCAGAGATAGAATATTTTCCATGTGCCCGTAGTAGGAGTCCTAAAGTGAATGGATCTTTATTCAAGCAACATTGTACCTGAACACAAGTTGTGTACGACAATAAAGATGAACTTCCTGGATAAACCTTGCAGTGCATGGAATAGGATTTTATTT
>MNCI01007325.1:52140-69812 GCA_015680685.1 Gnetum montanum
TGATGAGTGGCGAGGTACCCCTACACTCAACCATACGAAACAAGCGTCGCATGTGCGATTCGGTCGAACTCCACAGATGGACTAGTTGTGGCACCTAGATAGTTAGCCTTAGGTCGCAGTTCGCTATCTTCCCACCTAGACTAGTTTTGCATATGTCACATATGGTTTAGTCTAGATGAGGTGTATGATGTGTTCTAATTCTAACGCTACTCCTGATGGCAGTGGAAAATAATACTAACTAAGCTAAGCTTTGAGGGAAAGGGTAAAAAAATCTAACTAGCCTAAGTGTGATGAGCAACCGATTCCTTGATCAACCATACACATCTTGGACCTCGTGCATGACTACCACTGGGACTACCAAGCATAGGCCTAGGTACGCCACTGGGATTACCAAGCGTAGATCCCAAATACGCCACTGGGTTACCAAGCGTAGATCCTAGCTACACCACTGGGCTACCAAGTAGTCACACTTAAATGCTCATAATCAAGTCGTACTCATTCCGCTTCTAGGAGTTTAAGGGTAAGAGACTAATCACGATGAGTAACCGATTCCTTGACTAGCCGTACACATCCATAGATGCTCGTAGGCAAGTCGTACTCACACCGCGCTACGAAAGCAATAAATAACATTAAATAAATAACAAATAAATAAACTAAGTGAATGCTACAATGATGAAGTAATCTTGATCTTTATTGCTGGTCATGTGCGTGTCCAAGTACAACACACTCGAATAAAGACACCGTACAATTACATTCACCACATTGCGGGCAGACATGGGAAAAAATCTAACTCTGGAGGGATCAAACTGCCAGAGCTTTGCTACTCTAAACTGGGATCCCCGAATGAGGGAGAGCCACCTCTTATTTATAGACATGGTGGCAGACTGCGATATAACGTACGCGATATCGTAGGGGAAGATGCGATATCGCGTATGAGATATCGCGGGGGATGCGATATTGCGTCGGCTACGATATCGCGTACGCAATATCGCGGCCTGTGCGAACCATGTCTCATCATAGGTGTTCTTTGCAATTTACATTAATACTTTCTTTAGAAGTTAGTGACTAGATTGAACAATGTTCTATATGATATAGTCCATTTGATCATGATCAATAGAACCCCTATCATCCAAGATCCAACAAATGTTGATTCGTAGGATTCTCTATCTCATGTTGCATTGCCTAAATATAAATTAACTTAATCTTTCTTCACTCAACAAGAATCATCATACAATACTAAAGTAACACATTGATTCTAAATATTCCATCACAGTTACTATGCTTTTTTTGTCTAAACCGTTAATGCATTATTGGTACAACATTTGAATTGTATTTATACCCTCGCTTTTGTTATGATTTGGTAAACTTTTAAAGTGTTGTGTATTTGTGGGTTGTATGTATTTATTTTTAGGCTTTGTTGGTAATTATGTTTTAGAGTTTAGATTAGCTTATGTATTGCTTTCACATTTATGTATTTTTTTTATTTTATTTTTTTTTACTTTTACCTTATTCCTTATTTCAATTTATGAGTAATAGATAGTTAAGCTATGTACTTTATAGATACTTTGGTAAGATGTTATGATATTTTATTTTATTTTATTTTAAGCTCATGTGCATTACTTAGTTTAGCTATGTACCTTGTGATTACCTTTTTAAGGTGTATTTAATATTTGGATTTATTTTATTTTTAGAATATGTGCACTAATTACTTTGTTGGAGTTTTGAGTAAGCAAGTATTAGGTATTATATGGGTCATAGGAACATGAGGTTCTTCATCAACCATGTGGTATGCTTTATTTGTAATGTGTGTGATATGTCTTCCATAATTTTTTTAGAAATTTATTTTTTTATTTATTATATTAAACTTAGAGTAATATCATGAGATAGCATCCTAGTTAGTTACCTATGGGGTTTATACCTTAGACTTTAGTTAGTATTTAACAAACGACATAGCTAGTCGATAGTACCTATGATATCCTAGTAGAACAAGGTTGAGGTATAGACCCTTTTAAAAGTAATATTTATTTTAATTTTAGAAATTTTTATTTAATTGTATTTTCTTTTTAGTTTTAGTTTTCCATTAGTAATTACCCAAATTAGTTTGAATATAGCATGTTCTTGCGAGTATAGATCCCTAGCAACCCTTTTATTAGAAATAAGCCTTTCTCTTTATGAACATCTAGAAGAGAGATCTAAAGAGGGATGCCTTACTAAATAGAAGAGTAGTCTCATTCAAGCCTACATATCCATCCAAGATCTTGTAAGTGCTTTCCACTTTAGGTTTTATTTCAAATCTTTTTAGATATGATCTTTGATCTTTGCCTCCACTTAGGGTTTAGAACTAGTTTTAGGAGATTTTAACTATGTGGGATTTGGTGTATAGTCTTAAGAGTTCTCAAATACATGAGGGTTTCTACTTTTGGTGCTTTCTCTTAGGTAAAAAATTTTATTATAATGCTCATATTTTTTATTTTTGGGATATTCAATTATGTACAAATTTCGTTTTCATAGTAAATATTTAACAAAATGTTTTAGGCCTATTTCTCTACTAGATATGATTTTTTTATACATGTTTATACAATTGTAGTTTAGAATATTAATGTTATCATGTTATGAGTATTAAATCACAAAATTTATTTTGTTTGGATTTGATTTTAACTTGGTTTGGCTCTACCAAATTTCTGGGATCAAAAACTAGGATTTTTACAAGTTTTCATATTTTTAAGGCCTAAAACAATATGATATGCTAGTGATCTAGAAGGAAAAGTTACCTAGCTTAATGGCACAAATTAACCAACATCTCTCTTGCACTACATTAATGCATCATTATTCTATCATGTGTTAGAACACATAATGTAATGAAGATTGCAATGCACTTTCATATCTTCATTTGATGCTATTTTTCATAGAAAAATATTTTTATAACAATTTTGTTAATCTTAGTAAATCCTAAGGAGCAACATAATGACTAAAAATATATTTTTTATAGTTTTAAAAGTTGGAAATTGGGTAGAAATGTCTAGAATACATCAATAGCTATGAGAAATAGTAACTAAGCATTTGGAACTACTAGGACATTAATTTAGGTAACTTCAAACTCACTATCATTAGTGACTTAGATCCCTATTTTGGTAGGCAAATCATTTGTTCATAAAAACTTATTAGACATAAGGCTCATCAAACATTTACTTCAAAAATGTAATTTAATCATGTTTCCTCATCACATAGGGTTTAGTTTCAATTTAGTATTGGCTAATATTTTGTTCATTTTCTTATGCATGAGGCATCATTGCATCCTTTACTATATGTAGGAGTGAAGTTAATGTCAAATTGGTTTTTAATATTGCTACATGAAGGTGGAAGCGAGTAGAAGACTTTAGGCTTCTCACCTTAGTTGAATAATAGAAATCAAGGTAGTTGATCTATACTATTGTCTCTTATATGCTATCCATCCTCGTTTTCTATTTACCCTTTGTCATATCCTAACAAAGTGTTGCACAATATGGTATATCATATAATACTTTGTAAGGTGCTACTTTTGAACTAGTGTGATAACTATTGTTGTAAGTGAATTTTGGCAAAGGAAGAACTCTATCTCAACTATCTCAACTATCAAAAACTATCTTTCAAAAGTTGATTCTTCCTCTTTGTTTGGTTTTCTATTTTAGGGTGATATGCTAATGTAACACCTTGCTAACCAAATGTAGCCTAGAAAGGCATGGCTTATATAATTATAAAAAATGCAAAAAAAAAAAAAAAAAAAAAAAAAAAAAAAAAACNCACTGCATAATAAAAATTTAATGGATGGCAAGAAAGAATGATAGAAAAAGTAGCGGACATTCATAAATTAGGTTCATTCATGGAAACGAAAAATACAACAAAATGTAAAGACTAATAAGATGGTAATAATATCCCCATGTGTTAAAAGCCTAATCTTTTTACTAAGAAAAACAAGATGAATTCCTATTGAACAAGTCCAAATACAAATTATAGTAATAACAATGTATTATTAAATTGTAAATATAGAAATAATTTCAAATGAAAAAATTCAATATCATCCAATATACTTTAGGCAGTAATGTTGCATAATTGAAAAATAGAACTACATGATAAGAAACATAATATAAAAAATTATGAACAATAGTTGGTTTGCAAAAAATATTTACAAAATGTAATGCCAATATAACATCCCAATAGCATAATTCAACTAAGAATTATATAATAGAATTGAACTTAAATTAAAATCCAAATCCTAGTTCAACATCTCAAAGTATAAAGTAATCATCAACATGCTCTTCCAAGTCCTTTGTATCTAAGCTAACACAATTATCTTAAGATATATAAAACCAAAGCAAATGAATCCTAAGATTCAGTATGATAAAAAAAAAAAACTAATAAAATGCTCTCTCATGACTTTGGTTGTATAAATTACATAGTTAGAAAACAAGGGACATGAGTAGCTACAAACATTAATTAATTAATCCAAAAAAGTATAAATAAGAAAATGTTACCAAATAAAAAATTAATTAATTACAAAATAATAATAATCAACTCTACAACATCCGTCAAATCCACCAAATAAACAAATGAATAACATGTACTTACCATAACATGCTTCATCTTGTAAGTGTCAAACCTACCACCATGATATGATTCATATCATAGTTAAAGGTTGTCCAAACTAATTGTGAGTTAAAATTTTTTAATTCCAATTTATAAAAATAAACAAACATCTTGGATGATGGGAAGATGAATCTAAATCATAGTCAAATAATCACCATCATCAAGCCTCTTAATTAAGCCACAGTTTTCTACACCAGTTGTCCTTTTTCCTCTTTCTTCCACGTTTGTTCTCATTCGACAATCCACATCCAGGAAAAGATACACACATTTCAGCGAATGGTTGATCTTGGGAATGCATTTCCACACCCTGTGGAATGCTAAGTTTAACATGTTTCCTCTATAATAATCTCAGTCAACACGGTTTCTCTTCCTCCTTTCCTCAATCTATATGTCTTGAAGTAGCATATGTACTAAATTTTGTTTTCTATTAATAAAATTCTCTTTTTGGGGTCCGACACCCCCCTAAATCATAGTCAAATGAAGAATAAGCTGAAACTCATATTTGCTAAGTGAATGGTATTATGATAAATTTTTCTAAAACATACATATAGCCAAAAAAGAGATTTCAAGATAGCAAAGTAAGGAATCATGGTCAAACTAATCAATCTATTATGTCAAATGAAGCAAAAATTAAAATATGAAAATAGATGGATTCTAATAAAATATTAAAAATATTTTCAAATAAGATATCAAAGTCACTTAGGAAAATTCTAGATCTCCATAGTTACCAAAATATTAGCAATTGCTATTTTATATTTTTCAAGTGTTCTAAGAGACCTAAAAATGAAGTTTTTGGTCATTTTCTTAATATTTCATTGCTCAAAGACTCAATATTTCTTTATAAAAGTTTTTTCATTTCTTAAGAGGATCCTAAAATACCTAAACATATTTTTCATAATTACATTGCAATTCATGTTATAGGGAACCTTGTGATGCACACTACTATATTAAGCATTTTTATCTTCTATGTTTTCAGCATCTAAAGTCATATTAGGGGGTCAAAAGCATGAAAAATGATCTAAAATCCTACTTCCATTACTAAATTCTTGGTAGAAATTGTAATAAATGAATAACATGATCCAAATTCATTAAAACGTGATCAAACTTGGTCAAAAGAATGACTAATATCCTATGCATTGAATTCAAACATATAAATTGATAAATTACAAAAGAATAATATTAAAATAGTAACTATGAGAATTTAGGCAAATCACCAAATAATCACTTAACAAAATAAACTTAAACAAATGAATGTGAACCAATCAAAATGTGAAATAAAAAAGGAACTAAATAATAAATTACCCTACCTAGAATTGAAAATGCTATAGAAAGAATTCTTGTATAGCTTTGATCTCCCAAACTAACTCCAAATCCTAAGCAAAATGATGGATCAATGAAGGAATCTAAGCGATCTAAAATGAGATTTGGCAATATGATTCACCATAGAGTCTTGATTGATAACATAAATCTAATTGGATTTAGATCTAGATCTAGTTAACTTCTAATCAATCTAATAGAATCTTCTTTTCTAGCTCTGTCTTCCAAATGTCAACAAGGTAAGGCAAAAGGATGCTCTTTCATGGAATTAGGATTAAGCTTATATTCTAATCATGGTTTGGCAATGATGAACAAGGGAGTTCTCATGTGAAAAATAAAATTAAAAATAAATCCTTAATTTAAAACTATATTTTAATTTTTTTTCTCACATGGACTATATCCTACACTGACCATAGGAGCATCTCCTAAGAGCAAGTTACTAACCAAGTTAAATCCCAAGGTACTATCTATGGCTAAGCCTAAGTAATTATAAAGTCAAAGGTCCAAAAGCATAAATAACAAAAGGTTGATTCAAGATCTTCTAAAAGTATAAACTAGTAATAAATTAAAAATCAAAATAAAATATAAAAATATAAATTATCCAAACAAGTATATGAAAACAAAGTAGTACATTATATGCCACTGACCCATCTAGTGTTTAATACATGATAACTCAAAACTCTAAGAAAAGGGGTTAGGGTGCATAATTTAAATTAAAAGATAATTCAAAATACCAAATGTAAAAAGGATATTAAAATATAAAAATTATAAAAATACCATCATATAGAAAAAGTATTAGACTTAATAAAATAAAAGGAAAATAAATTGTACAAATAACCTTATGATTTTTAAAACTAAAAGACCAATAAACAGAAACATAGCTTCTAAAAAATAGTCTATATAACAAAGGGGTCAATAAGCATAGATATAGATATTAGCAATAAGACATACCAAGGGATAAGTGGTGTCTATGGCAAGGGTGTTACATTCTCATCTCCTTAGGAATCTTCCTCTTGGAAGATCTTAGGGTGTATAGTATACAAGTTTTCTTCCACTTCCCAAGTTGCTTCTTATAGTTCATGTCTTTTTCAAATCACTTTTACCATCAAAATCATCTTGTTTCTCAAACTTCTCTTCATATTTTGAACAATATTAATTATATGTTTCACAAAACCAACATTAGGTTGAAGTTCTACAACCTACTAAACTATTAGATGACTAGGATTTGTAACATATTTTCTAACATAAACATATAAAATACATTAAGAATCAATTATAGCTACTATGGAAGATTAAGTTGATAGGAAACATCACCAATTTTCTTCAAAATTGGAAAGGCATTAATGTAACTTTCTTCTTCTACTAAATCCTATAATCCCTTTCAATGGTAAACCTTGATCATCGATATTAGATTCTAATGGTAGTCTCTTGTTATTGGCAAACTTTTTGTACCTATCCTACACTATTTACACTCTATATCTAATAAACTTAATATGCTTTGTGCCCTCCTTAATATGTTTATCCTAGTATACTGTCTATCCTCTATAGAATCCTAGTGAGCAAAGATAAAATCCTATCTCTCTGCTTATCAAAAAGAAAGTTAAAATTGATAAAGCCATAAATAGTCTATTGATAAATGCATCACAAGCCAAAAGATGGTTTGATATAAAGGCTTTAAAAAGGGCATTTAGAGTGGGTGACTTGGTGTTACTTTTGAATTTGAGAAGAAAAAATGATCAAAAAAATTTTCTGCCAAGTGGAAGGGCCCATTTGTTATCAAGAAACATGTATCAAATAACACCTACAAGTTGTTCATGATGGATGGAATTGAACTGAAGTTCCCATTTAATACCATTATTCTCAAGCACTAATTTGGATAACTATCCAATACTTGATAGAACTAAGGAAAAAGAGAGATTGTAAATATGTAAATAGTGGTTCTTTTTTAAGTTAATAAATAGGCTCAATGGAAATTTAATAAGAATCTAGGTTATAGAAGTAGGGAATTTTTAAGAACTTAGGCTATATAATGAGGTATGGTTGATCCTCCATTAGCTAATAAAATATTAAGTTAAGAGTATTTTTAGGAAACTAGTGAATACAAGGCCTTTTATCCCTTATTTATCCAAATGTTATCTTAAACACTGCATGAGGGCCGACTATAAAGCTTCAAGTTGTGGAGCTTCATACAATAGTCCTTATATGACTTTGTTGGCAGTCGAATTTTCTTTTATGAGAAATGGTTGTTCCATTCATGCTCATGTTTAGGATGATTACTATCAATGTTAGGGAATCTCAAGGCTAAATAGCAATGCTAAGAATCTAAATAATTTAGATTCATGAAAAGAAGTCTTCATCTCACAAGCCATTGACCTATTGAGCCAAGAGAAGAGTCAAGGACACAGTTGTTGATGCCAACATCACCCATGCCAAGCACAGGGCCATGTTCAAATAAGTTTGAATACCATGAAAATTAAAAATTCCTATTATTCTGCTATCCTTACCAATAGGAATTTACTCTTCAACAATTCTAGCCAATAGAACTTGAGTCATATGCTCTAACTAAGAGAGCTCATAAATCATTACTATTGAGTTAGACTTTTGAGAGCTCAAGAGCCACTAGCTGAAATTTGCTAGGATGTTTGTGATGATGGATATGGTCCAGGGAGTGTAGGAGATATATAAAAAATGTAGGCCATTTTCATATCCCAAAATTACAACAACTTGATTATAGTTAGTTATGAATCCAATATGTATCACTAGATGGGCCTCACTTTTTTTCTTTACATCTTAGCATATCAAAAAGATTCCAGCATTAGATGCCTAATATCAGCAAGGTAAAAAGAAAATTGAGAGCACAATGTTCTTAGAAAAGGATGGATTCAAGGCCTAGACCTTGCCAATCATTTTCATAAAGGAAAACAAGAATTTGGGACTTCAGACAATTTAAAATTGAAAAATATCATGAACCATTAATTATAGGCCTCTAATCATGTTGTTCATGTGCAAACCTCTAGCAATCATAGGTAACAAAATCATAATTTTTTAAAAAAGAAATAATAATTTGGCTAACAGAAAGTGGAAATACTAAATGTCACTAAGAGTCTAGAATAGCATCTTTTCATGGGTCCCTTCCAAGAAACAAATGGAATCATTGAAAATGGAAAAATTAATATAATTAAAAGAACAGAAAATTAAGGTTTTTAAAAGATCAAAGGTATATGCACATCCCACCACATCCTTGGCAATAAGCCCTTAATAGTCTCCTGATTTCATTTCCCAGTTTAGTTTTACCAATATAATCCATCTGTGGTGGTGCTTGAGCATTACGGGAATTATGTAACAGCCTAGTTGGTGGCTGTTATGTGGGATGTGGTGGCATTCATGGCAAGAGTTACATGGTGGCATTCAAGGTGGGCATTATGTGGGATGAGGTGGTGTTTACACCAAGTGAGTGGTGGTGGACAACATCATAATGATACAAAGGTGGACATGGGCATTCAATGCCACCCATCTATAGCCACTATTAAAGAAAGGGAGTAGACGTTAAAAGGGGCATATAGAGGGAACCATTAGGAGACTCTCAACACCACCAGGGAGATTTTTTAGCCAAGGAAGATCATAACTAGCCTCTCTTCTCTCTAGTAGAGCAATGTTGTAGCAACATTGTAAGCGTCAAAAGTAACAAGACATGTGAGGTTCTATTTTTCCTCCTCCCAATGGCATTTAGTAGGTGCATGACTCACAATGGTAGACTACAATAATGCATGCATGTGACAAGCAACAACAAGATGTAGCAGGCCCCTCTCTCTCCTCTAGTAGCTGTAGAGCACACGTTAGTAGACAGTGTAGATATCATAGTGCATGGTGGATCAATGGCGAGCATTACTCTCTCTTCCCTTCCAGTATCGACATGCATGATGAGAGGTGAGTGAGTACACAATGACACGTCAACTCCATCAGTGATGTTACCAACTACAGACAATTCATAGATAGCATTAGATGGTGTGTCTGAGATGTGATTAGAGGCAAGTGGGGTGTGTGACATTGATTGGCCTCTCTCCTCCCTTCCCTTTTTCCCATGATGATGATAGGTGCCAGATGTGGCATGCATCACAAGTGTTGGCTACAACAGTCTCTCCTAGAGTTTTCTATCATTAGTAATAGTTGTAGATAGAAGCAACAATGGTGCACATGGTAGTGGATCACTAGGCAGTCTCTCTCTTATCTCTCTCAATTGTAGCAGTGTGTGTGGTAGTTAGCAGTAGCTCATGTTGTAGTCAGCAATGATAGCAAAGCATGACAAAGTAGCAATGGTAGCTCCAAACTACGCATTGCATGTGACAATGGTAGTGAAGTGTGACAACGTAGCACTGGTAGCACCAACCTATGCACTGTAGCTGATGGTGGTAGTGTGCGACAAGTCTTCCTCTCAATAGTAAGAGTTGACATTGTAGTCAACAAATAGTAGTGGCAATGGTGTGCATGACTAGTGAAACAATGGATAGACCTCTCTTTCCTCTCTTCATGGAAGAACATGGTAGGCATGTGAATAGCATGCAACAACCACGAATAGCAACAATTGATGGTAGAACAGATCTCTCTCTCTCCCTCTCTCGACAGCTATAAGTAGTATCGGCTACTATAGCATCCACGATGATGAGACGACACAAATCGGTAGCAACAATGGGAGACTAGGGAAAAATTTAAAATTTACTAGTTACTGTATTTTCATCAAAATTTAAGATATTTTTTTGGTTTAAATTCTCCCAACTTTTCAATTTAATTTACCTTTTTTTGGAACACCACATGGCCCTTCCCAACTAAGACTATTCCCAAGTTTCCGTACCCATATGGGAGGAACCTTAGGTAATAGTCTCCTTAAAATATTTTTTCTAGATGTTGGTGTATCAAAAAATTATGCATCAATAATAGCTTACATTTATATCAATCTAAAGGAAATGAGGGGAAGACCTTCTCAATCCAACTTAAAAAAGAGTCAACCGGTGAAAGTAGCATACTGGCTATAATTAGAGAGAACACTTTGAATCTAGAAAAAGAAATCACTTTGAATCAAAAATATGACAATATGGCCTAGATCTTAACTAAAATAGAGTATGATGAAGCTTCTTAAAGAAAGATCCCAAGGAAGTTCATGTTGACTATTTTCCTTCCACCATTTAATAAGTCTTCAAATAGCTGAAATTAAGTAGGCATATGTGTATATTTTTCATGACATTTAGGTTGCATGGGATTTTTATACTTTCAAGTCTTAATCTTGATAGGATTTTTTCCCAAAAAAGATTTACCTTTTAAAGCTTAGTCGACAACTTCCCCAAGTATTTAAGTTTTATTGTACAAAGTTTAGAAGGATTTCTAGTTTTAAAAGTCATCATTATACATAGCTCCATAAATGTCATTAAGTATTGGCCCATAAGAATGAATGAAATATTCCTATTCTAAGAGCTTTAGCATAATGATCTTTAAAAAAAAAAGAAGGAAAAGAAATGTTGTTACATTTCAGCCATAAATAGAGCAAGGCTTAAGCCTTGGGTTTTTAATGGTTTGTATTAGCTTAACTTTTTCATAAGAAAGAGACTCTATATCTAAAAGTAATTCAAGGCTTTTAGTTAAGGGAATAAAAGGCTCAAGTATTGATCATGATTTTGAGTTTCAAAGATTTAAAGCCAAGTTTTTAATGAAGAGTTGTGGTGTGAATGAAGCTTTAAAAGCTAAGTTTAAAAATTAAGCAAAGGCCCCAGGGATTACAAAAACCTATATTAGCACATAAATAATTTTCAAATTTTAGGATGTAGTATAACTTAAATAAAAAGCATTGAACTTGAATTATTAGGCTCATTTCTTTACATGATATATCATGAGATGGGATTAAGCTAAGTTTTTTTCTGCTAAATTTATAAGAAAAATGAGTGCCGAGTAAAGGTTAGACAAAATTTAGTAGGATATACCTTGAAAATTAAAATCTTTGCGATCAAATTCTTTTTTGGAATAAAGGGTTTCAGTTGAGGAAAAAAAATTGAAATATCCTGCTCTGATTTTATAAGCTTATATAATTTCAGCTAGTTCAAGAAGCTAAGGTTTTAGTTTAAATTCAACAATTGTGCAAAATAATTGAATTATAGAGCTTGTATGAGTTTGATCTACCTCCTATAAGTGCTCTTTCTATTTTCCAAAAACTATGAAAAACTTAATTCATAGAGCATAGAGAAAACTTTTATATAAGAAAAGGGATGGCATTAGAATGAATAGTTGAGCACAAGAAGAAATCCTTATTTTAAAAAGAAAGGCTCAATCCAAATCTAAAAAGGGGGTTTTACCAAGTACGTTCATCATGACAGCTCATAGAGAAAGCTCATATAGCTAAAAAACTAGCTCTAAAAAATGGTTTTTCTCGACTTATATTTGTAGGATATAAGTGTGCATAAAAAGGTTCTACCACATTAGTTTGTAGGGCCATTTATGAAGCTAAAATTCAATCCTACAAATAAGCACAAAGTGAGTTTTGCCATGTCAACTCCTTTGCAAAACAATTTTATAGAAGCTAATTTTAGTTTTACAAGAAAAAGAACTCTACCACTTCATCCTCTTTGTAGAGCCAGTGCGTAGAGCCATATTTCTATTATATGAGGGAGCTCTACTAGATTAGCATATGCCATGTAGAGCTAGATTTTTGTTCTACAAGCAAGCTTTACCACATTAGCATCTACCACGTCAGTATCTACACATTAGCTTCTTTGTAGAGCTAGTTCGTAAAGCCATATTTCTGTTCTATGAGCAAGCTCTATCATGTCAGCATCTACCACATCAATGTTTTTATAGAGCTATATTTCTATTCTATGAGCGAGCTCTACCACATCAACATCTCCTGCATTAGCATTTGCCATGTCAGCCCCTTTGTAGAGCAAGTTTCTAGAGCCATATTTCTATTCTATGAGTGAGCTCTACCACATTAGCATCTACCACATCAACATGTACCATATTAGCCTCTTTATAGAGCTAGTTCATAAAGCTAGATTTCCATTCTATGAGCAAGCTCTACCATGTCAACTTGTAGAACTAGTTCATGAAGTTAAAATTTATCTTTACAAAAGAATTTAAAAATGGTTCTATGAGCCATGTCAAAGCTCATATCAAACCCATCAAAAATTATGCATGTATGCACTAACTTTTAAACCTAACTCAATAAGTTAAAAAAATTGAAAAAGGTACTAATAGCTGATGTTAGGATAAACTTTTAATAAAGTAGCCAATAGAAATTAAAGCTCGTAACCATGACTAAGTTGAATGACCTGGTTAAAGAATAGAGGATGAATTTCAAGTCACAAAGCCAAGAATAAGAATAGAGATAAAAGATAGCATAGAAATGCCATTACAGCATAGAGCTACTATGGAAAAATAAGCCATATTTACGTAGATGGACAAAAAGGTGTAAGAATTGTTGAGTTAGTTAGAGCTAAAAAATGATCCCTATCTCAAAAAAAATAGTATTATTTAGGTATGTAAAGATAGTTATTGGGCTCATAAGCAAAAACTGCCAATAAGAAGCTTGAATTGAAACGAGTTCAAGTTAACGTGGAAACTGCTTCAATGGTTTCAAAAAATTTCCTAACTAAATTAGTTATGGGAGGAATGAATGCTTAAAGAACTATTAGAGAATCTTGATAGTTCTAAGCCATATTCATGAATTAAACCATTTAAATTTTCTACAATCATGGAAAGATAGCTCAACAATTATCAATGTAAAGGCTCTAGATTTAAAGAATGAGAAAAAAATCTACCAACTGACTAAGAAACTATTCAATGGCTTGTAATTGCATCCATAGAACGTGTATAATATGATGTTTTAACTTTTATAATGATTGTAGATACTAGAGGCTTCTATAGAAAGCCTAGAGTAGATGGGTTTTAAAAGGGAAATGAAAATGAGAAATATTTGAGGGGAAGATAACTCTGGAAGAGATTTCTTATATAATGGCATTTTGATTTTAGATTTGATTCAACTAACTTACTTATATCCTATGAGTTTTTCTTTTTATTTTCCTGTTTTCTCATAGTTTCTTAGTTAGTGGCTAAGATAATGTTATGTTTGGCATCTTGTTCTTGAAATTGTTTAAATTGCTTGAATAACTAAGGGTTTATCAATTTTTAGTATTGTTGATTGATTTAAATAGCTTTTAATGTCAATTTTTAATGTTTATTGAAAATGTTTAAATGTCAATTTTTATTTAGGATAACTAACCTCAATTTTTAATGTTTAGGACTTTTGATTTAAATAGCTTGATTGATTTATTTTATTGTTGATTAATTGCTCTTGTCAATAAACCTCATTTTTAATGTTTAGGACTTTTGCAATTCAGCTACTATTTCTCTTAAAATCCATTTAATCTTGCTCTATTTTCATTTTTCTCTAAAATTCTCTAGGGAAAATTGGCAATAGATTTTGTTTATTTGCACTCAGCATTAAAGGAAAGATTAGATTGCATAACATATAATCTAAACTACATAGATAAGTAGCTTTGATATAGCAAGAAATTTTGTTGGACGCAACCGTCAACGAGTGTCCTCGAACAGGATTTAGGTGCCTGCTGGTCTCTGGTAACACCAAGGACCAGATACCTCCAAATAAACTCAGTAGTTAATGTGAGTATGTGTGTGTGTTGTTGCGGTGTGCAGTTGTGTGAAATGTAACAATTGCGTTGTGTGTGAACTACAAATGACTTACTTTAAAGAGATTCAGCCAACTTTGCCAAGTACTGTGAGTTCTTGAAAATTTCCTATTTTGTTCAACTGCCTAGTCTACGCGGTCCTTATAATACCTACTTGTAACAAATAAAATTTTGCAAAAACATTTGAGCACAACTCCGCAATCTACTCCTAATTTTCCCCAGAGAAAGAGATAGTTCCACAAGAAAACTAGAAATAGAGCAAGATTCGATGGAAATAAGCAGAAAAGAAAAGAAAGCAGATTTGTGTAGACCTCAAATATTTAAACAAGGTAAAATGACACGAGTAAACACTTCGCAATAAAGCTATCCCAAATTCAATATCTACGAATTGTTCAAACTTCCAAGGCTCAAACAAGCAATATCTTCAAGACAATCCTATTATGCTACCAAAAATTGCTGCGTAAACTACCACGTACGAGACTCCATTTTGACTAGATAATAGATGTCAACGATTGC
Source organism: Gnetum montanum (assembly GCA_015680685.1). NCBI lineage: Eukaryota > Viridiplantae > Streptophyta > Gnetopsida > Gnetales > Gnetaceae > Gnetum > Gnetum montanum. Next base: position 67,284 of record MNCI01007325.1, read on the forward strand.
ATTCAAACAGAACCTTTAAAAGACTTGACAATTTCTGATTGAAATACCACGAGAATTCACTTTAAAGATAAAAAGAAGCTATTCTGGTCCCATCAAAATACCAAAGATTTTCTGAACCCTCTCGACTACTGAATTGTTCAACGGCGTGACTACAAACAGAGGCTCTCTTACAACAATCCCAATAGCAGTTCCCACACGTTGCACAATAATGAAATTTACTACTAAAATGCTCTTAAGGCTTTTAAACACAAGCGCTTCTATGGCAAAATTTTAATAGAAATTTCTATCGGGCAACAAGAACAATAAGAGCAATCTAAAAATCCCAAAATTACTTGCCAAGGATGATACTATCTAAACCACTAGCTAGACAATTTAAACAAAACAAAAAATGAAATGCATAACTCACAGGACCATGACAAAGAGGCTGAAATCTTTATTCTAGCAAGCCATCTTGCAAGCAATCGTCACAACTTCTTCTTTACAAAGCTCTTCTCCCAAGACTCAAAATGTCTCCAAGTGAGAGCCCAAATGCTAACTTGTAGCCTTCTCAAAATGAGATGACAAGTCTTCTCCCAAAAGTCTTCCAAGTGATGTGAGAAGTGATGATATGATCATGATTATCCTCCTTGACCCTTGAAGCCTTTTTATAGGGTTCCAAGGTAGGTAGGGAAGTTACATTTTAAAAATATCTCACCTAACTTCTCTCCCAAGTAACTTGACTAACCAATTAGAAAATTACTTGCCCAACAAGTTAGGAGAAAGTTATGTAGTTAGGGAGTTAGGAAGTTATGCATAAAATTAGGAGAATTTTATGCTAACATTAATGTAATGTATCATTTAAATGGAATAATTAATATTTATAATGGGTAATAATTTTAAAATAATATTTGTTATGACTTGGGATAATTGAAGGCAAGTCTCTAAATCAAGGCTTCATACAATGAGTACTTCATGCTATGGATATACATATATATATATCTACATATATATATTGTTGGTTAATTTATATTCCATTTTAACCATATGTTTTGGAAGTTATATCTATACTATAAATATTAAAATATTATAAACATGTTAATATTAATATTACAAATATTTGTAGGTAGTAACTTACATAATATTTTAAATAATAATGTTTTTGAAGTCTTAAGATAATTAAAAAAAGGTAAGTTTATAACTAGGGCTTCATACTTAACGCATATGGTTTTAAGAATTATTTCAAATTTTAAAATTTTATTTAATAAACTGCAACTCCGGTTTACCAGCATCGGCCCAAAATATCTCCAGATACCTGTCTTGAAATGCCTCTGTGTCTTTGTTACTGTATTCATCGGACTGGTATGCGATGTCGGATGCATCGGCGTTGGACATGGCTGCTGTTTTCGAAGGTAAGTTGCAGGAGGAGTGAACGACATACCGCCTAAAATTTGAAATAAATCTTTTGGAAAAAAAAACCTTGTTTCGTGATGAAGTAACCTGCACAAATTTTTCGGAAGTTGCAGGGACGAGCTAGAAACACGCCTGCTTGTTCTCTGCCCTTTGTTTTCTGTTCTTTGATCTCTGCAGTGCAACCATAGCCAGACCTTTACGCGCGGGACAGAACACAAAAAAATGCAGGTATAGATTTGGGGGTTTTCTATACATGGTGCTCTTTTTGGAGGCCCCCTTTCCTGACTGCCGCCATCGCGTGTTGTGTTGGTGCCACTGCTGTCGCGTAGTCATCGCCTGCCTCTGTTCACCTGCCGGATCCACGCCTCCATCGGCCAGATCTGTGCCTTTCTCAGCCAGATCTGACCATTACCGAAGCCGTAGTGGCCGCCACGCACAGAACAAAGGCTTCTCTCCTTCCGCCGCTTTCCATCCTCCTTCGTCGCCGACGCACAGCACTCCCCTGCTGTTTCTGCCTTCTGCGCAGGCACTTTCACGACGGCCAGCAATGGCACACAGACTAGCGCGCATGCCAACTCAAACACAGACAAAAGGCAGATCGGCTCCACTCATAGCAGCGCTCGTGTTAGTAGCAGCAACAGTGCTCCAAGGATGATCTTCAGCACTGGCGCTCCAATCCAAGGGTTTCAGGCTTTTCTGGGTTCCAACAACTGCGTGAGTGAGGGTTTTAGCATTTTTTCCCTGAATGCAGCAAGCGTGGATGAACTCCAACAATTACACCATCGTAATTCAACGGTTGTGCCCAAATCAGGAGCCTACAAAAGGGAGTAAAACTAAAAAATATATTTTTTTTTTGAAATATTTTTGAGAATGGTATTCCAACGTTTCCACCGAAATCCATTTGAGCTTTGGCGGAAAATTTTCCAAAAGCCAGTTTTTGCCCCAAAATTACACCCATAGCAATCTTATCATCTTATTCAGACTTTGATTTAGAACCACACCACAAAGTCTTAACCAATTGAACTTTGATTTGCCAACAACCTTAGAAGCATGACTTGACCTTTGTGAGTTATTGAAAATGAAGTAATAGGCTTCCCAAAATTGATCCCATAAGTTTTTAGTTTTCAAATTAGGACTGCT
>MNCI01007326.1:8970-35905 GCA_015680685.1 Gnetum montanum
CTTTTGGAGGATAAATTAAACGTAAACTTCTTAGTCAAGTAGAGTTTTGAAACATTGGATTCAGGAAGCATAAGAGATTTAGAGCAATATAATTTAGCTACAAATTTAGACATACTCTAGAATAAGAAATATTTGATGTACCTCGAAGTTTCATGTCAAAGCTCTTTGACGTAATTCTTCACAACAATGAGGAAAATCTGTCTACCCTATTTGCCCTTTCCATTGGCCTCACATGGTTCTTACACAATCTCAACCTTTAAGGAAGACAACGTCAAAGAAAATCAAAATAACTCTTATGCACATCAATTCTCTTCCTTTTTTAGAGAATAAAAAGATATGAAACTAAAGCAAGTGGCTTCGATACCAACTTTTAAATGCACTCTCAAGGTTATGAGACAAAACTCAAATGTAAGTGCAATTGAGAGAATACTTAAGCACACAACCAGAAAGCGTTATTGATAGAAGAAGAAAACAAAGCTTATAAGAACTCAAAGGATGCTTCAAAGTGAGCAAAAGCTTCAACTCTAGATGCCTCTTGAGATGCTTAAATAAGAAATAAGAGCCAGTAGATGACCTACAACTCAAAATAGAGGGTCAATTAAAGGAATAAATAACTTTACATCTTAACAACACACATAAGAGATAGTACACTCTTAAAGCACTTAACTAAAATGTATAGTAGATTCTCCTTGCTAGAAAGATAAGAAAGAAATCTAATCTTCATCTGAATAATCTAATTTAGCTTCAAAATTAGACATACTCTAGAATAAGAAATATTTGATGTACCTAGGAGTTTCATGTCAAAGCTCTTTGACTTAATTCTTCACAACAATGAGGAAAATCTGTCTACCGTATTTTCCCTTTCCCTGTGCTTCACATGGTTCTTACACAATCTCAACCTTCAAGGAAGACAACATCAAAGAAAATCAAAATGACTCTTATGCACATCAATTCTCTTCCTTTTTTAGAGAATAAAAAGATATGAAACTAAAGCAAGTGGCTTCGATACCAACTTTTAAATGCACTCTCAAGGTTATGAGACAAAACTCAAATGTAAGTGCAATCGAGAGAATACTTAAGCACACAACCAGAAAGCTTTATTGATCGTAGAAGCAAACAAAGCTTATAAGACCTCAAAGGATGCTTCAAAGTGAGCAAAAGCTTCAATTCTAGATGCCTCTTGAGATGCTTAAATAAGAAATAAGAGCTAGTAGATGACCTACAACTCAAAAGAGAGGGTCAATTAAAGGAATAAATAACTTTACATCTTAACAATACACATAAGAGATAGTACACTCTTAAAGCACTTAACTAAAATGTATAGTAGATTCTCCTTGCTAGAAAGATAAGAAAGAAATCTAATCTTCATCTGAATAATCTTGGTTTTTAGACCATACATGACCAGAAATTGAAGATTCTAAATCATTTGCATCATGCTAGAGAATAATTAGAATTGGATGCATGATATGTAGTCTATTATCTATGAAAACGTTATTTGGCAGATAGAATCTTAAACTAATAGGATTATTAATATTATTAGTCTAGCAGTGTTGGACAAGATAACACCTAATTATAGTGTAAATATCATTATAATATTCATAAAGATATGACGGAGAATTTGATCTTCTATGAGTGATATGTGTAAAAGATACCAAGATAATGGTTTATCATACTGTCATTCGTAGGATTCCTTTGCCACCGGATTGATGTAAAAATTGTAGCCATTATGATTATTATTCCTATCCATCAAGTTAGCAAGAGTCCCTTGTAGGAAATGGAATGATTTGTGTCCGTAGGATCCCCACCAATCTCAAAATTCTTGGGTTGGTTCTTACCATACATCTAAAGTAATTTGGAAAACGTGGTATTTATTATGAAAATTGTACATTGACCAAGTTTTCCAAGCAATCTCAATTTCGAGTCTAATATTTAGATCAAATAGTTTAATTTCTGTAACCTTGTTGTACCAAGATATTCTTTGTGTTTGGATTGAGCCAAGTCTATGAGAAATAAGTTCGTCTACATGCCATGCCTCTAAATAATCAACAAAATTTGTAAACATGCTAGCATTCCTTTGAATTGTAAGATAAGAAGTATGCTCATGTTCATCTCACCAAAATACATATTTAAATCTTTCCTTCTTCAATTGAGTAAGAAACGCATGCACACTAGGTCAAATATAGTAGTACATTTTCCTCAACATGATGTCATATTTTCTCATGAACATCCTATTGGTACCAACATCTCCCATGCTATCACATAGGGCATTGGCTAATTAAGGTGGTTCAAGTATTTTAAGATGTTAAAAAGGCTAAGGTTCTTCTTGAGACCCCCTTTAAATATTCACTGTTATATTAAGTTTATTAACGTTACTTGTAACACATAAACATTTACAACAAGAGAAAACAAGAAGATCAGGATGCATTGAAAACACCGTGCATGACGCCTGCTCTGCCGTGTTTCCCTGTTCAAGCCCTGAAACTATCGTGTGTAACTGATGTGTGAAATTTTTGCCTGCCTGCCTCGTAACGGCATTTTCGGCATGTCTTAACTTCTTTCCCGTGGTTGGCCGCGTGCATTCCATAATCGCCATGGGCAGTCAAGAGCATGTTTCGGAAGTTTCCCCTGGCTGTCCGAAAATCTTGTCGGCCTCTCCAGTGTCAACTTAGCAGGTTTCACGTCTTTCCTAATCTGTTCCACCGCTGCCCTGGCCTGAATCTGTCATATTCTTGAGTTCCGTAACGTTCGGGAGCGTCGTGGTTGGCATGTTTCCTTTTGCGCCATCGTCATTTTTGCACGCCACCGTTTGCCTCGTGTTTCGTGGTCTCGGGTACGCTCTCTGTTGCTGCGTCTCTTCTGTTTTGACTTTTGATGGAGTAACAGCCCCTGATTCCACGTTCAACGTTGCTGTTCGTGGTGGTCGTGGCGTCGGCAGTAGTGGTGTCGTCTTCGTGCTGCGCGGCTGCCTTGATTTGCTCCTTCTGCTGCTGAGTGCCGTGCCGTCGGAACCGTTGACAACTATCAACGGCGCAGTGAGATCCTGGAGGTGTTGGCTCCTGCCACCTTTGTTTGGGTGCTCTCTGGCTGCCACGTCTCTGCAGCGGCACATCTCTTCAGCTGTAGCTGTTTGTTCGTGGATTATTGGCAGTCATTCCAGAGCCAGCGCCTGCGCCTGGTGGTTGGTGTGTTTCTCTTCCTGCTGCTGTGCGTTTCCTCGGCAGCGCGTTTCTCCTGCTGCACGTAGCCGCTCCTGCATATAGCCACTCGTTTCTGCAGTAGCTGGACATGGTTCCCTGTGGTTTTTGCAGCTGCATGCTGCAGTTGTGTGTCTTGTTAATGGCCCTCGGCGCCGACGTTACATTTTCGTGTTGTTACCGCCATCTACGCGTGGGTGGTGGTTACTCCCGCGTCGCATGGGTGCCTCATGTGTATTATGCCGTAGCATGATTGGTGGTGACCACGTTCCCGTTTCATGTTATCTTGGCAGTCCACGTGCATAGGTGGCAGGCGGCCATGCATGTTATGTGCATGGTGATGCCATTCTATTGCTGCTTCGGGCTGCCGTTATCTGGCCCAAAGCTTCCGTCTCTCTCCCGTTTTTTTTTTCAAGAATAAAGTAAAATATTCTTTTCAGCAATGTCCTTACCTGGTCCAATGATGTGCAGGTTTGGTGGAAGTGGAGGAGGCACAACGTGATGGCTACATCAAGCTTGATAGTTTCAGGGGAAGCGGGAGGGGCTGGTGGGGGGAGGAGAGGGCGAGGGGCTGGGGGTGTGCAGGTGGAGGGGATTTTCAAAAGGTTAGCGAGGGGAAACTTTGGTTTTCCTGTTTCTATTTCTGAATTTTCTGCTTCTGTTTCTATTTCTTGTTTCAAAACTTTGGTTTTCCTGTTTCAACTTCCTTGAACTTTATTTTCCTATTCTTGTTGCTATTTACTTTTATTGTTTTCTAGTGAGATTTTTTTTTTGGATCCTTGAAAATTTATGTTCCTATTTACAGTTTTTGAAAATTCCTTAAAAAAATTTCTACTTCATTTTAATTCTTTCGAATTTCTATTACCCAACATCTTTATTTCCTTTTTTGGTTTTCAAGTTTCTGAAAATGTTCATTTTCTATTATCAAAATTCTCATTGCCCATTTCCAATCCTATTTATAGTTGTTAATTTTCCAATTTAACTTGTCTCCCAAACCCTTGTTTTTCCAATCTTGTTTACAAGTTTCTATCTTGGCGGTCCTTGCCTTAGCCCTAACTTTGGTAAGGTGATTTATTTCATTAATTATATTAGTTTGTTTTAAATTTACTTTAATAAAATTCTACACTTACTATTTTTATTTCGAATTTTATATATAGCAATTTCAATTTTTTCTTTCTTAAAAAATAGTGTTTAAATATTATAGTATATTATTTTATAGTTTTCTAGCATTTATATTTCATAATCTTTTGTTTCATGAGTGAGGTCTTCCATAGATCGTCCCAACAAAGACCATTTATCTTTACCCCTGATTGACCAACTATTCGTCATTTCATTATAAGAAAACAACAAGCTTCACATTTTCCGAATTTTGTCCCTAGAAGAATTCGAAGTAGGATGGCAGCCAATCAACCCCTAGCTCCTTTGGTGAGCAATCCTTTTAATTTTACATATTATCATGATATTCCAAAGCCCCTACAAAATGTTAAGTTGTTCTTTGATCCTACAGCTCTTACTAGTGATGCCTATTAACATATACAATGTTTTGAAACTTTACTAGGCATCCATAATATTATTGAAACTGACATAGCATGTAGGATCTTGAAACACCACCAAATCTAGACTATGGCATCTTAGCTACAAATTTTGGCTAAGTGTTGAGACTACGCTCTCCCCAAGTGGGAGCGTGGTTAGCCTCTCCTGGAGAGCATAGTCAGCCTCTCGTGGAAAGCGTAGTCAGCAGAAAGGCCAGCGTTGCTAATTTTTTCTAAGTGTTGACATTATGCTTGATCCCAATTGAGAGTGTAGTCAACCTCTCATGGAGAGCGTAGTCAACCTCTCATTGAGAGCATAGTTAGTAGGAAGGCCAGTTTTGCAAATTTCTTCTAAGTGTTGACTCTACGCTTGACCCTAGTCGAGGGCATAGTTAGCCTCTCATGGAGAGCATTGTCAGCCTTTCGTAAAGAGCCTAGTTAGTAGGAAGGCCAATTTTGCAAATTTTTTATAAGTGTTGAGATTATGCTCATCCTCAAATGGGAGCATAGTTAGCCTCTTGTAGAGAGCGTAGTCAGTAGGAAGCTAGTTTTCACAAGTTTTGGCAAGTCCCAAGACTACGCTCATCCCTAGTTGGGAGTGTAGCCAACCTCTCGTGAAGAGCATAGTTTGCAAAAACACATTTTCTCATAGATTTCACTAGCATTGAGACTACGCTCCTCCCTAACCTAGAGCGTTGTCAACCTCTCGTAGTGAGTGTAGTTAGCCAGAACAATCTCCAGTAGCCTTCACAGTGCAGGAACGATGCTTAGCTCAATCCTAGAATGTAGTTAACTCACCTTCGGCAAGCATACTTAGCAAAATATTTCCTTTTTGTATATCCTTTTGCCCCAAAATTGTAACTATGGTTAATCCCATGCGAGAGCGTGGAGAGTGTAGTCCTATGGAGCATACTCTGTGGCTTTCATTTTTCAGGTACCCTGTGGTCTTCTAGGCACACACATGTTGTTGGCAGCATAGTCATAGTCTCACAGTCTCGTAAAGTCCAATAGAGCAAAGCAAAGCGCAACACCATCGATCTCATTGGTACACCAAATGAATAGTAACTACACTGAGTGTAGTCCCCAATCATTCCCTCTACCACATGGCAGTCATCTCGCATTTTCCACTAACCCTAAACCTATAAATATCCACGCCCTCAAAGTTTTTAGGATCGACAAATCTAAGAAGCGCTTGGAAGAAAACCAAAGACATAGTGGTGAACAGGCGAATGGGTGAAGTGGCTGACCATCAACAAAACACTAAATCTAGTAGTACATCATAATAGCCAACATAGTAGCCACAGACACCTTAGCAGAACAACTATCTTAGGGATTGTGACTACATTGTCCACTTGTGCCTACTGTACACTACGTACCTTCTATGCCCCTTTTGTTGCAACTATGCTCAACCCCATTTGGGGTGGTGTTCCACTTCACTATATTTTTCTTTGCATTTTCTGCACTTTATCTACATTTTTTTGCTATTTCTACTACATAGCCATGCTTAGAACTATGTTCAGGTGGTGGTCATCATGCGTTGACACCATCTACCTCATTGAAACCCTTGACTATGCTTGCCCCCTTGAGCACCTATGACTACGGTTGACCCCATTGACACCGCTAACACGATTGACATCATAAACACTATGAACATCACAAACACTGTGTACACCCTCAGCACCATCTTGCATCAATACTGCAAATGACCACACTGCACCCTGTTGCATCTAGTAAGTGCTTATTTCATTGACTAGATCATCCAGGGCATTTCATCTCTGCCTCCATTAGTCCCTCGTGCAAATTTGGGGTTAGGCTATGCACTTGTGGACCTCGGTGTTCTAGCCATCGATGTTTTTTATCATTAAGGTCTTTGTGATAAGTTTTAGAAGTAAAATCACCTAATGGTTTTTAATGCTTCCTAATTCCTCTATCAACTCATAGCAAGATTTTAAAAGTAAGTTTCTACTTTAATTTGATAAGTTCAATAGTCTTACCCTAGCCTCAAGCAATTTTACCAGCTTAAGAAAACTACCCACAGAAAATGTCCATGACTATAATCTAAGATTCCTTCATTAATGTGGTTATGTCCAAATCAGATGTGTCTGCAACTTGATGGTATCCTCAATTTTTACTTCTCTAGCATTAACCCATTCTTTGCTTATGCCATTAAATTTGATCCTAACATAACAAAAATACAAGGAGCAATGGTAAAAGCTATTGAGTTAGAGAAAAGTACCTTAATGAATAACATTGAAACCCAATTTGGAATGATGTGTATTAGTAATCCTATGCAATATACTCCTTTACCTTCACAAACTTTTCCAATGGCTAATACCATGTCTCAAACTTCCCTCTCCCTTCAAATGACTCAATCGACAAGATCCTCTTCATTTCTACCATCAAATATTGGTTTAAGTGATGATCAATGAAAAGCTTTAATCTAATCCATCGTAAACCTAAAACGATTATCTAATCCTAACAGATTTACTGCTCAAATAGAAAATCAAATGACCCAAATATTGACTTCTCTTCAAAATCTTTCCAATGAAGTAGTTGAACTAGAACGAAACAATAAAAAAATTTCTACACATTTTGAAAAACCAAGCACATCAATCAATGATGAATATTATTACCTTCATAACACTAGGCAACATTTTGTGAAAACTCATCCTAAATTTTTAGCATTATATGGTGATAATGCCCAAAATCAACAAAATGAGAAAATCCTGATCATGATCCTCAACATACCTCATGAAACAGAAAATGAAGAAGCTTCTTTATTTGAAATAGTCATGGTAAGCAATCGCAACACACATAACACCCACTACTGTAGACATACCATTAGCTGCATCTCTTCTGTTTTGATGGTGTGCTGTGGTGATCTGCGGCACTAGAGTTACAGCCCCTGATTCCACGTTCAGCTTTGGTTGTTTGTTTGTGGATTATTGGTAGTCATTCCAGTGCATGGTGGCTGGTGTGTTTCTCTCCCCCACTTCTGTGTGTTTCTACGGCAACGTGTTTTTGCTGCAGCATGTCTATGCAGCCGTGTGTTTCTCCTACTACATGTAGCCACTCGTTTCTCTTGCTGCATGTAGCTGCTCGTTTCTGCAGTAGCTGGACATGGTTCCCTATCATTTTTGCAGCTGTGTGTCTTGTTAGTGGCCCTCAGCACCAACGTTACATTTTCGTGTTGTTACCGCCAACTACGCGTGGGTGGTGGTTACTCCTGCGTCGCATGTGTACAGTGTTCACTTTTGTAGTCATGAACACTAATGTTGCCATGTATTTTAATATTGACCCATTCACTTTTCATCCCATTCACCATTAGTTGTCATTCAAGTCAATAATCCCATACCTTCCCAATATTTTGTAAGAAACTCGAGGATGATTTTTCATTCAGTCATGGGGGTATGATGAACTGCGATATTGCATAAGCGATATCGTGTACGTGATATCACATCCACCATGCGATATTACATCCTGCCTCATCTTCTATAAGTAAGAGACGACACCCTTGGTTCCCATACATTAGACTTAGACCCTTAGCCAGACTCTTGCAGTTTTGTCATTCTAGAGTTAGAATTATTTCTGTGTGCCCGCAGTGGGAGTTATCGAGTGAATGGATCTTTATTTGAGCAATTTGTACCTGAGCATAATTTTTTTGTACGGCAATAAAGATGAACTTTATGATAAACCTTGCAGCATACAGATTAAGCTAATTAGTAATTAATTATTGTTTAACGCTTTCCTAGTTAATTAATATCTCTCTCAACCTTCAACCCCCTTAGTTAAATACACTTAGTACGACCGCTTCGAGCATGCGTGTAGCGCTTGGTAACCCAGTAACGATTAGCGTTTGGTAATCCCAGCAGCGTTGCACTGGTTCAGGATGTGCACGGCATGTGGGAATGGATATTGGTGTTAGGAACATTGAGAAACTAGTTAATGAATAGTTAATGTAAGTTAGCCACTTAGTTCTCTCTCCCTCTCCTTTACTAGCAGAGGACATAAAAAATACAAAAGCTATAAAAATCATATACCTCAAGCTTACTTAATCATACAACCGTGACAATACAAGTAAGTTTGGGAAGACAACGAATGATTAACTTGAGTGTTCCATTAAGGCGCATAAGCACTTGGTCCTTGGAGATTGTTCGTGAAACGATCGTATTTGTATGGTTGAGTGTAGGGGTACCTTGTCACTCATCATATGGGTAAAGTATCCCACCAAAACCAAAGAATACTTGTAAAGCCAAAAACAATGCTTTGTATAGCTTCTATGTATTTATAAGCCCACTAATTTTCTGAATTGTATTATACTTTTCTTCATAGTCTACATCATTAATATTAAAAGTAACTTGTTTTGATCCTTTGGGTCTAAAATTTTGTATATTGAATATTAGGGTAATTGACTTGCATATGTTGTGTTTGTGATTGAGAATGAACTAATTGTTGGTTTTCTTATATGTAAGTACTAAAATAGACCTACTTCTCATTACCCTTAGCTACTAATTTATAAAACTTGTGATTAGGCTCTTAGGAGGTACCAGTCTCTGGTGTTTTATAACTACTAATTTAAGTAATACTAAATCACTTCATTATTGATTCATACATTTTCCACTCTTTTAGATCTTTAAAGTCATAAACATATTGGTGTTTAATTCTTTTATTTTTGGCAAAATTTTCCCTGATTTATTTTTCTTTAGCAATTTTGTTTTTCTAATTGCTCTAGAAGAATAGTTTGAAATTCTTGTACGAGTTTGCTAATTTCTTACATCATCTTCTTTAAGTGGATCTCTTGTTGTTGAATGAACCTGAAAATGACATTATTACTTGCATAGCATACATGGGGTTTTTCTTGGTTTTCTCTTTTTTTTTTTGTGAATTTTCACTTTTTTAGTGTTTATGGATTTTTTTGTTTAAAAAATCAAACTCTTATTCACTATCATAATTTATAGAATTACTAGGAGGAGTAGAATATATAAAGTCATTAATTTCTTCACTATTATAATTTATAAATGTACTAGAAGATGAAGTAGGATTAAGAAAAACATCATTTTCATCCATTTTTTCTTCTAGATTTGGTCTTTCATCATGTTTTGAAGGTAATCCAAGATCTAAGTATTCAGGTGAATGGGGTTCAAAATGGTACTAGAATACCTACCTTGTTCACATTGTAAGAACTTTAGAGATGTTGAACATATTGATGTTGATAAGAGAAGCACATTCCTTATACCTATAATTATGTGTATGTTTATGTAATTTATTATGAATATAACATGGATCTATTATAGAGCTTGTCCTAGGTGCTTTGGTTTCAGAGGTTATAGGTTTAGATTGAAAACTTATGTCATCATTTGAGAAGTCCTCTGCAATGTATAAGGATCACTTGGAAGAAGTGAGGGCTGACTCAATGAGCACAAGTTCTTGTTGAGTAAAAAATTCAATCTTGAGAGGGTTTGAGTAGTGTCTCTTGGGTAGTTTTGTAGGTCCAAAGAAGGATTTTTGTGATTTTGAAAGTTTTTAATAACTTTGGACTAGATCAACTAAACATGGATAAGACACAAGTAATCCTTTCATGTGAACAAATACATTGCACTCCAAGTTCCAGCCTAGATAACATGTTGCCCAAATGGGATGAGAGCAGGAATAGTAATAGTAGAAGATAATCTAAAACGTAAGCAAGATCTTATTATTGCATAAACAGAACCTACTTCCATTGAAATTGGAATATAAAGAACTAACGTCAAAGATTATAATGTATTTGCATGATTCAAAGGCATAGTAACATTTGACAAGGCTATTATACAAGCATTTGAGTCTAGATGGCCTTTTTCCTAGGAGATTATAGCCTGGTTATACATTTTTAATCTTTTGTCTAGATGGCCTTTGCAGTTTATAGTTAAATGGGGATGGATCACAACAGAGACTTTTGCAAAGTGGATATAATTATAACCCATCAATTGTCATTTTTTAATATCATCCCAATTAAAGAAATTTAACTAAACTGGACTTAGACCTTGGCTTGAGATTTCTAGATCTATTTCTAAGATCTTAAAGCTTTTGGAGGATAAATTAAACGTAAACTTCTTAGTCAAGTAGAGTTTTGAAACATTGGATTGAGGAAGCATAAGAGATTTAGAGCAATCTAATTTAGCTACAAATTTAGACATACTCTAGAATAAGAAATATTTGATGTACCTGGGAGTTTCATGTCAAAGCTCTTTGACGTAATTCTTCACAACAATGAGGAAAATCTGTCTACCCTATTTGCCCTTTCCATTGGCTTCACATGGTTCTTACACAATCTCAACCTTTAAGGAAGACAACGTCAAAGAAAATCAAAATAACTCTTATGCACATCAATTCTCTTCCTTTTTTAGAGAATAAAAAGATATGAAACTAAAGCAAGTGGCTTCGATACCAGCTTTTAAATGCACTCTCAAGGTTATGAGACAAAACTCAAATGTAAGTGCAATTGAGAAAATACTTAAGCACACAACCAGAAAGCTTTATTGATAGTAGAAGAAAACAAAGCTTATAAGAACTCAAAGGATGCTTCAAAGTGAGAAAAAGCTTCAACTCTCGATGCCTCTTGAGATGCTTAAACAAGAAATAAGAGCTAGTAGATGACCTACAACTCAAAAGAGAGGGTCAATTAAAGGAATAAATAACTTTACATCTCAAAAATACACATAAGAGATAGTACACTCTTAAAGCACTTAACTAAAATGTATAGTAGATTCTCCTTGCTAGAAAGATAAGAAAGAAATCTAATCTTCATCTGAATAATCTTGGTTTTTAGACCATACATGACCAGAAATTGAAGATTCTAAATCATTTGCATCATGCTAGAGAATAATTAGAATTGGATGCATGATATGTAGTCTATTATCTATGAAAAAGTTATTTGGCAGATAGAATCTTAAACTAATAGGATTATTAATATTATTAGTCTAGCAGTGTTGGACAAGATAACACCTAATTATAGTGTAAATATCATTATAATATTCATAAAGATATGACGGAGAATTTGATCTTCTATGAGTGATATGTGTAAAAGATACCAAGATAATGGTTTATCATACTGTCATTCGTAGGATTCCTTTGCCACCGGATTGATGTAAAAATTGTAGCCATTATGATTATTATTCCTATCCATCAAGTTAGCAAGAGTCCCTTGTAGGAAATGGAATGATTTGTGTCCGTAGGATCCCCACCAATCTCAAAATTCTTGGGTTGGTTCTTACCATACATCTAAAGTAATTTGGAAAACGTGGTATTTATTATGAAAATTGTACATTGACCAAGTTTTCCAAGCAATCTCAATTTCGAGTCTAATATTTAGATCAAATAGTTTAGTTTTTGTAACCTTGTTGTACCAAGATATTCTTTGTGTTTGGATTGAGCCAAGTCTATGAGAAATAACTTCATCTACATGCCATGCCTCTAAATAATCAACAAAATTTGTAAACATGCTAGCATTCCTTTGAATTGTAAGATAAGAAGTATGCTCATGTTCATCTCACCAAAATACATATTTAAATCTTTCCTTCTTCAATTGAGTAAGAAACACATGCACACTAGGTCAAATATGGTAGTACATTTTCCTCAACATGATGTCATATTTTCTCATGAACATCCTATTGGTACCAACATATCCTATGCTATCACATAGGGCCTTGGCTAATGACGGTGGTTCAAGTATTTTAAGATGCTAATTTGTTAAAAAGGCTAAGGTTCTTCTTGAGACCCCCGTTAAATATTCATTGTTATATTAAGTTTATTAACATTACTTGTAACACATAAACATGTATAACAAGAGAAAACAAGAAGATTAGGAAGCATTGAAAACACCGTGCATGGCGCCTGCTCTACCGTGTTTCCCTGTTCAAGCCCTGAAACTATCGTGTAACTGATGTGTGAAATTTTTGCCTGCCTCGTAACGGCATTTTCGGCATGTCTTAACTTCTTTCCTGTGGTTGGCCGCGTGCATTCCATAATCGCCATGGGCAGTCAAGAGCATGTTTCGGAAGATTCCCCTGGCTGTCCGAAAAAATCTTGTGGGCCTCTCCAGTGTCAACTTAGTAGGTTTCACCTCTTTCCTCTTCTGTTCCACCGCCAGTCGAACGTTCCTTGCCCTGGCCTGAATCTGTCATATTCTTGAGTTACGTAACGTTCGGGAGCGTCGTGGTTGGCATGTTTCCTTTTGTGCCATCGTCATTTTTTAATGCCACCATTTGCCTTGTGTTTCGTGGTCTCGGGTACGCTGCGTCTCTTCTGTTTTGATGGAGTAACAGCCCCTGATTCCACGTTTAACGTTGCGTCGGTAGTAGTGGTGTCGTCTTCGTGGTGCTGCGCTGCTGCCTTGATTTGCTCCTTCTCCTGCTGAGTGCCATGCCGTAGGAACCATTGACACGTATCAAGGACGCAGTGAGATCCCGGAGGTGTTGGCTCCTGCCACCTTTGTTTCAGTGCTCTCTCGCTGCCACGTCTCTGCAGCGGCACATCTCTTCAGCTGTAGCTATTTGTTGGTGGTTTATTGGCAGTCATTCCAGCACCCGGTGGTTGGTGTGTTTCTCTTTCCGCTGCTGTGCGTTTCTTCGGCAGCGCGTTTCTCCTGCTGCACGTAGCCGCTCGTTTCTCTTGCTGCATATAGCCACTCGTTTCTGCAGTAGTTGGACATGGTTCCCTGTTGTTTTTGCAGCTGCATGCTGCAGCTGTGTGTCTTCTTAATGGCCCTCGGCGCAGACGTTACATTTTCGTGTTGTTACTGCCATCTACGCGTGGGTGGTGGTTACTCCCACGTCGCATGTGTGCCTCATGTGTATTATGCCGTAGCATGATTGGTGGTGACCACGTTCCCGTTTCATGTTATCTTGGCAGTCCATGTGCATAGGTGGCAGGCGGCCATGCATGTTATGTGCATGGTGATGCCATTCAATTGCTGCTTCGGGCTGCCGTTATCTGGCCCAAAGCTTCCGTCTCTCTCCTTTTTTTTTTTCAAGAATAAAGTAAAATATTCTGTTCAGCAATGCCCTTACCCGGTCCAATGATGTGCAGGTTTGGTGGAAGTGGAGGAGGCACAACGTGAGGGCTACATCAAGCTTGATAGTTTCAGGGGAAGCGGGAGGGGCTGGTGGGGGGAGGAGAGGGCGAGGGGCTGGGGGTGTGCAGGTGGAGGGGATTTTCAAAATGTTAGCGAGGGGAAATCCCAGGGTTCTTTCTCATTTCATTACCTATTTGGTGGCTGTTTAATAGTCAGAGGTTGGAAACTTGTTAGAGGAGGTGTGCTTCTTGTAGGCATGGGTAGATAAGGCTGCATAAGGAGTTGTTCTGTTTGATGCTCATTTTTAAGGCTGCATAAGGAGTTGTTCTGTCTGATGCTCATTTTTAAGTTAGGTATTTGTTTATCCTTCTATTTTTAAATTTTTGTAACTCAACTTTGGCCTTTGTCGTATGGTTGAAACACAAAGTCTATGGTCTTTTTTAAAAAAATTTTGATTAATCTTTGTTTAAGTTGTCACCTATTTCATGCTTTTCACTTCATACTTCATTAAGCCACAAGTGTCCTTGTTGAGATTTGAAAGTGAATAGTTGTTTTTCTGCCAAAGTTGTTATGGACTATTATCAACCTGTTAAAATCATTTAATTTACAAGCATTTTTAAATATCACGTTTTACAAAACACTACATTGCCCTTTCAGTTGAAACTATTCTTGGGTTTCTGTACCCATACAAAAGGCACCCTAAACAATAGTCTCTCTAAACAAGTTTTTTGGGTGTTGCTACATTCAAAATTTATGCATCAACACCCTTTTTAGCGCTACAAGGAGGACCTGTTTCATTTCCTATTTCTACTTCTGTTTCTATTTCTTGTTTCAAAACTTTGGTTTTCCTGTTTCAACTTCCTTGAACTTTATTTTCCTATTCTTGTTGCTATTTACTTTTATTGTTTTCTAGTGAAATTTTTTTTCGATCCTTGGAAATTTATGTTCCTATTTACAGTTTTTGAAAATTCCTTAAAAAAAATTTCTACTTCATTTTAATTCTTTCGAATTTATATTACCGAACATGTTTATTTCCTTTTTTGGTTTTCAAGTTTCTGAAAATGTTCATTTCTATTATCAAAATTCTCATTGCCCATTTCCAATCCTATTTATAGTTGTTAATTTTTCAATTTAACTTGTCTCCCAAACCCTTGTTTTTCCAGTCTTGTTTACAAGTTTCTATCTTGGCGGTCCTTGCCTTAGCCCTAACTTTGGTAAGGTGATTTATTTCATTAATTATATTAGTTTGTTTTAAATTTACTTTAATAAAATTCTACACTTACTATTTTTTTTCGAATTTTATATATAGCAATTTCAGTTTTTCTTTTTTTAAAAAATAGTGTTTAAATATTATATTATATTATTTTATAGTTTTCTAGCATTTATATTTCATAATCTTTTGTTTCATGAGTGAGATCTTCCATAGATCATCCCAACAAAGACCATTTATCTTTACCCCTGATTGACCAGCTATTCGTCATTTCATTATAAGAAAACAACAAGCTTCACATTTTCCAAATTTTGTCCCTAGAAGAATTCAAAGTAGGATGGCAGCGAATCAACAGCTAGCTCCTTTGGTGAGCAATCCTTTTAATTTTACATATTATCATGATATTCCAAAGCCCCTACAAAATGTTAAGTTGTTCTTTGATCCTACAGCTCTTACTAGTGATGCCTATTAACATATACAATGTTTTGAAACTTTACTAGGCATCCATAATATTATTGAAACTGACATAGCATGTAGGATCTTGAAACACCACCAAATATAGACTATGGCATCTTAGCTACAAATTTTGGCTAAGTGTTGAGACTACACTCTCCCTAGGTGGGAGCGTGGTTAGCCTCTCGTGGAGAGCATAGTCAGCCTCTTGTGAAAAGCGTAGTCAGCAGAAAGGCCAGTGTTGCTAATTTTTTCTAAGTGTTGACATTACGCTTGATCCCAATTGAGAGTGTAGTCAACCTCTCATGGAGAGCATAGTCAACCTCTCATTGAGAGCATAGTTAGCAGGAAGGCCAGTTTTGCAAATTTCTTCTAAGTGTTGACTCTACGCTTGACCCTAGTTGAGGGCATAGTTAGCCTCTCATGGAGAGCATTGTCAGCCTTTCGTAAAGAGCGTAGTTAGTAGGAAGGCCAATTTTGCAAATTTTTTATAAGTGTTGAGATTATGCTCACCCTCAAATGGGAGCGTATTTAGCCTCTCGTAGAGAGCGTAGTCAGTAGGAAGCTAGTTTTCACAAGTTTTGGCAAGTCCCAAGACTATGCTCATCCCTAGTTGGGAGTGTAGCCAACCTCTCGTGAAGAGCGTAGTCTGCAAAAACACATTTCTCATAGATTTCACCAGCATTGAGACTACGCTCCTCCCTAACATAGAGCGTTGTCAACCTCTCATAGTGAGTGTAGTCAGCCAGAAAATTCTCCAGTAGCCTTCACAGTGCAGGAAAGATGCTTAGCTCAACCCTAGAATGTAGTTAACTCACCTTTGGCAAGCATAGTTAGCAAAATATTTCCTTTTTGTATACCCTTTTGCCCAAAAATTGTAACTATGCTTAATCCCATGCGAGAGTGTGGAGAGTGTAGTCCTGTGGAGCATAGTCTCTGGCTTGCATTTTTCAGGTACCTCGTGGTCTTCTTGACACACACATGCTGTTGGTAGCGTAGTCATAGTCTCACAGTCTCACAGAGTCCAATAGACCATAGCAAAGTGCAACACCATCGGTCTCATTGGTACACCACATGAATAGTAACTATGCTGAGTGTAGTCCCCAATAATTCCCTCTACCACATGGCAGTCATCTCGCATTTTCCACGAACCCTAAACCTATAAATATCCACGCCCTCAAAGTTTTTAGGGTCGACATATCTAAGAAGAGCTTGGAAGAAAACCAAAGACATAGTGGTGAACAGGCGAATGGGCGAAGTGGCAGACCATCAACAAAACACTAAATCTAGTAGTACATCATAATAGCCAACACAGTAGACACGAACACCTCAGCAGAACAGCTGTCTTAGTGATTGTGATTACATTGTCCACTTGTGCCTACTGTACACTACGTACCTTCTATGCCCCTTTTGTTGCAACTATGCTTAACCCCATTTGGGGTGGTGTTCCACTTCACTCTATCGTTCTTTGCATATTCTGCACTTTATCTACATTTTTTTGGTATTTCTACTACATAGCCATGCTTAAAACTATGTTTAGGTGGTGGTCGTCATGCGTTGACACCATCTACCTCATTGAAACCCTTGACTATGCTTGCCCCCTCGAGCACCTATGACTACGCTTGACCCCATTGACACCGCTAACACCATTGACACCATAAACACTATGAACATCGCAAACACTGCCTACACCCTCAGCACCATCTTGCATCAATACTGCAAATGACCACACTGAACCCTGTTGCATCCAGTAAGTGCTTTTTTCATTGACTAGATCATCCAGGGCATCTCGTCTCTGCCTCCAGTAGTCCCTCATGCAGATTTGGGGTTGGGCTATGCACTTGTGGACCTCGGTGTTCTAGCCATCGACGTTTTTTATCATTACAGGTATTTGCGACAAGTTTTAGAAGTAAAATCACCTAATGGTTTTTAATGCTTCCTAATTCCTCTATCAACTCATAGCAATATTTTAAAAGTAAGTTTCTACTTTAATTTGATAAGTTCAATAGTCCTACCCTAGCCTCAAGCAATTTTACAAGCTTAAGAAAACTACCACAGAAAATGTTCGTGACTATAATCTAAGATTCCTTCATTAATGTGGTTATGTCCAAATTAGATGTGTCCGCAACTTGATGGTATCCTCAATTTTTACTTCTCTAGCATTAACCCATTCTTTGCTTATGCCATTAAATTTGATCCTAACATAACAAAAATACAAGGAGCAATGGTAAAAGCTATTGAGTTAGAGAAAAGTACCTTAATGAATAACATTGAAACCCAATTTGGAATGATGTGTATTAGTAATCCTATGCAATATACTCCTTTACCTTCACAAACTTTTCCAATGGCTAATACCATGTCTCAAACTTCCCTCTCCCTTCAAACGACTCAATTGATAAGATCCTCTTCATTTCTACCATCAAATATTGGTTTAGGCGATGATCAATGAAAAGCTTTAATCTAATCCATCATAAACCTAAAAATATTATCTAATCCTAACAGATTTACTGCTCAAATAGAAAATCAAATGACCCAACTATTGACTTCTCTTCAAAATCTTTCCAATGAAGTAGTTGAACTAAAACGAAAAAATAACAAAATTTCTACACATTTTGAAAAATCAAGCACATAAATCAATGATGAATATTATTACCTTCATAACACTAGGCAACGTTTTGAGAAAACTCATCCTAAATTTTTAGCATTATATGGTGATAATGCCCAAAATCAACAAAATGAGAAAATCCTGATTATGCTCCTCAACATACCTCATGAAACAGAAAATGAAGAAGCTTCTTTATTTGAAATAGTCATGGTAAGTAATCCCAACCCACATAACACCCACTACTAAAGACTTACCATTAGCTGTGTCTCTTCTGTTTTGATGGTGTGCAGTGGCGATCTGCGGCACTAGGATAACAGCCCCTGATTCCACGTTCAACTTTGGTTGTTTATTTGTGGATTATTGGTAGTCATTCCAGTGCCTGGTGGTTGGTGTGTTTCTCTCCCCCGCTACTATGTGTTTCTGTGGCAGCGCATTTTTGCTGTCGCATGTCTGTGTAGCCGTGCGTTTCTCCTGCTGCATGCAGCCACTCGTTTCTCTTGCTGCATGTAGCCGTTCGTTTCTGCAGTAGCTGGACATGGTTCCTTGTCATTTTTGCAGCTGTGTGTCTTGTTAGTGGCCCTTAGCACCAATGTTACATTTTCGTGTTGTTACCGCCAACTACACGTGGGTGGTGGTTACTCCTGCGTCGCATGTGTACAATGTTTACTGTACACTGCGTACCTTCTATGCCCCTTTTGTTGCAACTATGCTCAACCCCATTTGGGATGGTGTTCCACTTCACTATATCTTTCTTTGCATTTTCTGCAGTTTATATACACTTTTTTGCTATTTCTACTGCATAGCCATGCTTAAAACTATGTTCAGGTGGTGGTCATCATGCGTTGACACCATCTACCTCATTGAAACCCTTGACTATGATTGCCCCCTCGAGCACCTATGACTAAGGTTGACCCCATTGACACCACTAACACCATTGACACCATAAACACTATGAACATCGCAAACATTGCCTACACCCTCAGCACCATCTTGCATCAATACTGCAAATGACCACACTGCACCCTGTTGCATCCAGTAAGTGCTTGTTTCATTGACTAGATCATCCAGGGCATCTCATCTCTACCTCCATTAGTCCCTCGTGCAGATTTGGGGTTAGGCTATGCACTTGTGGACCTCGGTGTTCTAGCCATCGACGTTTTTGATCATTACAGGTCTTTGCGACAAGTTTTAGAAGTAAAATCACCTAATGGTTTTTAATGCTTCCTAATTCCTCTATCAACTCATAGCAAGATTTTAAAAGTAAGTTTCTACTTTAATTTGATAAGTTCAATAGTCCTGCCCTAGCCTCAAGCAATTTTACTAGCTTAAGAAAACTACCCATAGAAAATGTTTGTGACTATAATATAAGATTCCTTCATTAATGTGGTTATGTCCAAATTAGATGTGTCCACAACTTGATGGTATCCTCAATTTTTACTTCTCTAGCATTAACCCATTCTTTGCTTATGCCATTAAATTTGATCCTAACATAACAAAAATACAAGGAGCAATGGTAAAAGCTATTGAGTTAGAGAAAAGTACCTTAATGAATAACATTGAAACCCAATTTGGAATGATGTGTATTAGTAATCCTATGCAATATACTCCTTTACCTTCACAAACTTTTCCAATGGCTAATACCATGTCTCAAACTCCCCTCTCCCTTCAAATGACTCAATCGACAAGATCCTCTTCATTTCTACGATCAAATATTGGTTTAAGTGATGATCAATGAAAAGCTTTAATCTAATCCATCATAAACCTAAAAACATTATCTAATCCTAACAGATTTACTGCTCAAATAGAAAATCAAATGACCCAACTATTGACTTCTCTTCAAAATCTTTCCAATGAAGTAGTTGAACTAGAACGAAACAATAACAAAATTTCTACACATTTTGAAAAACCAAGCACATCAATCAATGATGAATATTATTACCTTCATAACACTAGGCAACATTTTGAGAAAACTCATCCTAAATTTTTAGCATGATATGGTGATAATGCCCAAAATCAACAAAATGAGAAAATCCTGATTATGATTCTCAACATACCTCATGAAACAGAAAATGAAGAAGCTTCTTTATTTGAAAAAGTCATGGTAAGCAATCGCAACCCACATAACACCCACTATTGTAGACTTACCATTAGCTGCGTCTCTTCTGTTTTGATGGTGTGTGGTGGCGATCTGCGGCACTAGAGTAACAGCCCCTGATTCCACATTTAGCTTTGGTTGTTTGTTTATGGATTATTGGCAGTCATTCCAGTGCATGGTGGTTGGTGTGTTTCTCTCCCCCGCTGCTGTGTGTTTTTGCAGCAACGTGTTTTTGTTGCAGCATGTCTATGCAGCCGTGTGTTTCTCTTGCTACATGTAGCCACTCGTTTCTCTTGCTGCATGTAGCTGCTCATTTCTGCAGTAGCTGGACATGGTTCCCTATCATTTTTGCAGTTGTGTGTCTTGTTAGTGGCCCTCAGCACCAACATTACATTTTTGTGTTGTTACCACCAACTACGCGTGGGTGGTGGTTACTCCCGCGTCGCATGTGTATAGTGTTCACTTTTGTAGTCATGAACACTAATGTTGCCATGTATTGTAATCTTGATATTTGAAAGAGGAGGCTAGTTAGGTCTCTATCTATTCCTATTATTTCTATCTTACATGAGGAGGATAACTGTTGTCTTCTATCTCTTTTCTTGATGGGGGAGTTAGAGTGGGATCTACACTCGATGAAGTTAAATAGGGCACTATGTCTAGATTGATGGTTGGTGGAATTTCTTAGAGCTTTCATTGATATCCTTGGGGGGAATATTCTTGATGCATTTAATGCCATGCTAAGATGGCACCAAATGCATAGGCAAATAAACTATTCTTATATCATGTTCATCCTAAATTTAAACAATGTTATAGGACCATCATACTTCTGTCTGATTGGGGATTGCAACACTCTTTCGTGTCTCTTTTTGAAGACGATTGTGGCAAGGATGGAACCTCTTATGGTGTGACTAGTTAGCTCTAATTAGGTGGGTTTCATTTGGGGGAGGCATATTCAAGACTAGATTTTTTTGGTGCAGAAGGTCATGTATTCCTTGAGGCTATTATGGTATCTAGGTATGAGCATTAAATTAGATATGTCTAAGGCCTATGATACTGTGTCGTGGGAGGTGCTATACGAGATTATGTTAAGGAAGTGATTTCACCTAGATTTTGTAAAACTTTGCCTATCTATTCAATCATCTAGGACTTTTTCCTTAGATTTGGAAGGGAAGTTGTGGGGATTTTCTTCTTCATGATGGGGGTTAAGAAAGGGAGACTCGCTATCTTCATATCTTTTCATTTTTGTCATGGATGCTTTGCAAGCCTACTGTGAGGCAGAGCGCATTAGGGGGTTTGAGATTGGGTGTGTTAAATGCCTTACTGAAGACTATGTAGTTGACATCATTTTGTTCTCTAGGGTAATGGTGTCATAGGCCATGGATATATGTCAAGATTTCAAGCATATGGCTAAGGAGGCAGCATGAAAATCAATAGAGGAAAATATACGGTGTATTTTCTAAATACATTGACTAGGATGAAGGGGTTGATTTTGCAGTAGTTGGAGGTTATGTTGAGATTGTAGGAGGATTTGTACTTAGGGCTCCTATTGTACATCTACCATAGAAAGCAAGTTTGGTGCAGATTAGTGTAGAAGATTCAGAAGTGGGTGGACCATTCAACTTACCACTTCTTGACCTAGGCTAGGAGGGATATACTTGCAAATTTAATTTAATTTGTCATGGCTAGGTATGCTAGTTCTATCACTTCTTCCCTAAGTGGTGTGGTTGTGCAAATTGACCAAGTTATTCATAATTTTACTTGGTCAGTTAAAAAGGGGGGAATAGATTACATTTAGTCAAGTGGGATGTGGTTGCCCATTTAAAAATGCTAGATTATTGGGAGTTCCCAAGTTTTAGAATATCATTACCATGGTAGATTGCATGGTCTGGGGCTTGTCCTCCTACCATATTGGGAGTTCCCAAGTTTTAGAACATTTTATTGATTATGCAAAAAAGAAAAATAAAATAACTTTCATTTGATTTGTGGATTTTTCTAAAGCATATAATTCATTTATTAGAAGAAAGCTATGTAAAATATTACATGATATAGGTACTCCATCTTTATTATTTACTATTCAAAGTCCTTACTAAGAGGTATATATATAGATCATAGATCATCACTCCTACAAAAATGTTTTATTGCAGAGTGATATTGGGGTAAAACAAGGTTTTCCTCTTTTGCCTATACTTTTTGGTATTTTTCTTGATTAACTTGAGGAGTGGATATAGAAAATTTCAATTACTTTATATTAAAATTAATGATTAATTTGTGAACATTTTGTTGTATGTTGATGATGTAGCTGTCATATCCAATTCTAGGAAGGCCTACAATAAATGCTTACTACTTTTGATGATTTTTTCCAATAGTTTGGAATGAAAGTTAATGTGTAAAAAACTAAAATTATGGTGTGTGACACTAGAAATAATGATTACTCTTTCACTATTGAAAATGATCTAGTAAATGTCATACTAACTTATAGATACCTTATTTTGGATCTTTCGTAGAATTAAAAGTGGGAGATGTCCATCAAATAGAGGATTGTAGAAGATTGAGCACCTTATTTGATTTAAAAAGAAAATGGGAAATAAAAAAATAATTATTTTGTCCTATTGTGCAACTAGTTTTTGTATGGTTGTGTAGTGTGGGATTGAGGATTTTCTCACAAATATTGGAAGAAAATAGAAGAAATTCAGAAGCATTGTTTAGTTGAAGAATTTCAAATTAAAAGGAAAGTACAATATGATTTGCTACTTCTCAAAGTAGATATGATGCTCCTAGAAATTGAAGCATTGACCTTTTGGTCTATAAAAAAATTAAGGAAAATGGAGTGCAAGGATGTTTGTATGGTTATTCTGTTCACAAGAGTAAGAGCAAATAAATCAAGGACTCACAAGAAAATTTAGAATCATAAGGACTCAAAGGAGCATGGATAAATACAATGAATTCAAGAAAAATGTGTCCATTTTTTTCAAGGATGATTCTTGGATGTTTTGGCATGTTTCAAAGTGTTTCTAGCTCATTTTAATGAGTCTAGGAGGTTATAACATCTATGGGGACTTGTTTGGAGGCATCTAGAGGATCCCAAACTTGAAATGAGTAGTTTCATTTTTGGCCCCTATAGAAGAGACATCTTTCCCATACCAAAGATGTCTTTCTAGTAGGTAGCATAGGCAAAGATGTATATGCAAAACAACAAACATCTTTCATCAGATAAAGACATCTTTTCCTGGACAAAGATGTCTTCATTGAATGAAGGCTAGATTTAGAAAGATGTCTTTCATTAGAAAAAGACATCTTCCAAGAATGAAGATTTCAGAAAGATGACTTTCCTAGACAAAGATGTCTTTCCAAAATAGAAGGAAAATTTAGATAGACATCTTAGGAATGAAGAAGATGTCTTCCATGATCATTAGTGACCATTTCCTAGCTGTTGCACAAGTTCCAAGATGGATTTGAAAACATGACAACTATAAGAAGACATTATATGCATTGAGAAATGTGCAAGCTAATGTGTAATCATTGTATAATCATTTTGTGAATCATTATAATATTTTTTGCTCTTCATTATATCATCATTTGTTAATTATAAAGTGTGTTTTATCTCAACGTACAAGAATTGGTAAATTAAGTCACATCTATCCCTTGTAATTGTTCTCTCTTATTGCCTTGTGGGGTAGATGCATATATTGTGGAAAGGAATCTTGCTTAAGCTTACTATACAAAACTCTGATGTAGAGCTCAATATTATAAAGGTTGTGGAAGCCTTAAAACCACATTTCCAATCTTGATAGGACCTTTGCAGGGTTGAGTGATTGGTGTTACAATATAACAATCCAAAGTGGGGCTTAAAGATTGTACAAGGTGTGAACCCTTTAATCATATTTTGAGAGAAATAAAGTCCAAAGGTGTGTTGTTGATCTACCCTCCAAGTGTGTACTACCTAAGTTTGGAAACCATGTTAAATCTTGTGTGTGCTTTATCTCAAAACGTTTTGATTTGGAGAACTTGTTAATTCCCCCCTTCTAAGTTCAACGATCCTCAAGTGATATCAAAGCTTGGTACTCTTACACTTTACATCAATATTCAAGAGTGAACATGGAAGGGGAAATCAACATTAGACACATTTGGATATATGTCATCAATTGTTGTGCTCAATTCCTATATCACATTTGCTATAAAGGTAAGTCTCTCATTCCCTTCCTTACATTTAGAAATAAAGAAAACTATGCTTGTAATGTTGATAAAACTCATAACAATATGAATGATGTTTCTTTTGAAGAAAGGTATGAGATATTTTTCCATGAAGTTCTTTCTTTTCAAAATTTATGCATTTAGATAAAAGATGCTTTACATGCCAAGAAAATAAAAATTCAAGTTCTTAGTGATGAATGTTTTTATCCTAAGAATGAGAACTCAGACTTTAAGGCTAAGATTCAAAAACTAACTAATGTGATTGAGCAGATGAGTAAGAGATTCAAAGGTAAGGAAAGAGGTAAAAAATTTTCAAGTTCTAATTTTAATTCATCTTCAATAGAATACTTGGTATGTGGTGGAAGAGGCCATGTGGTCTCTAAATGTCCTAGTAATGGTAGGTTACATTGAAAGAATAGAAATGATGACATAATAAGAAAGGCCAAGTTCTACTCAAGTTGGGATGATGAAGAGCAAAGGAAAGAAGAAGTGGTGGATGATGCAAAGGATTCACACCTTGTCTGTATAGCTCTCATTGATGATGACACTAATACCTCAAATAATGAACTTAATGAGGGTGAGAGGTTTGATTTATTGTGTAATGAATTGTTAAATTTTCAAAATCTTTGTACAAAGTTGAACAAGAAAGTTAAAAAAAAGGCTTAAGAAATTTCCTTATTAAATACAACAATTTATAATCTTGCAAAAGAAATCTTAGACCTAAGGGCTGAGAATGAAAAGCTAACCTTGTCTTATGAGTAGGATAAGAAAAAAATTACAGATGTAAAGCTTGTGAATGAGTGGCTGGTTATAGAGAAAGAGTCCCTTTGAATGGTTCTTTGACAAGGAAAAGTCCATAAGATAAAAGTGGACTTGGATGTTGTTCCCAAGAAGAAGAACCTACACAACCTTCATCCCATCTAAAAGAATCTCAAATGAGTAAGGGTACTCCATTAGAGAAGCTCCTATCCATCGAAAGAATCCTCAAAGGTTTGATCATTCTAATCCCTATTTCTACAATAGGAGGGTTAGATGTTATTATTGTAATAGGTTTGAACATAAATAATGGGTGTGCAATTTAAAGTTTTATCGTATGAGTACTTGGTCATATCACAACATTCGTTGGTCTTATCAAAATACATTGAGAAAGGAATTTGTGCAAGGCAAAAAAGATTGGACAACTCAAAAGAATGAAGAATTTCAAAAATTTTTGAAAATCAAGAGGAACTTGATAATGAGAAGATTCTATTCAACCAATTTGTCCAAGGGAGCCAAGACTTGAAAATTGAAGAAGTCTATGTGAAAAGAAAAACCTCAAAAGATAGATGTCATTCTCTTGCACTCTATGAACCTTAATTCTCAATTGCAAACAAGGTAAGTCAAGGTAAGTTTGTATCTTCTTACTTACTAAACTTAGTATTAGTATTTAATTTAAAAGGTCTAAATTATTTTTGATGTGTGCTTATTTTATTTAGGGGATATTATCTCTAGATCAACTCTTATAAGAGAACATTTTCTTAATTATTTATGGTATCCTTTATATGATCATGATGGAATTAGACTTATGAAAGTTAATGGTGTGGTCCTTGTAATGAATTTATTATAAATTATCTTTTGGTTTCCTATCTTGTTTTTTGACCTTTAACCATTACATCTAATTCATGGTCTAAAAACCTTGGGATGAACTATTATGATTTCCTAATATATCAAAGCTCTTTTCTTTTCAATTAGTACTTTTGAAAAGAATGAATCTTGAATCTTTTGAAGATACATGTCTGAAAGTACTATCGATACTACTAATAGGAGACTCTAGTCTCCATACTTGATCATATCATTACTTGGGAGGAATAGTACCATGATGATAATAGAGCTTTATTAATCATCTTTGATAAAAGAGCTCAAAGGGAGCACAAACATCTACAAATATGTAGGGGGAGTATGTTCTTAATCATTTTCTATTATACAAAAGGTCACTAGCATAAGGGAAGTCTTTCAACATCTCCATTAGAAGATACTTAAGCAAAAAGACATTCCACTTCATTCTTCCTTAGCTAGAAATGAGCAAGAAAGAGCATTTTCATTTGGTAATGTTGTAAAAGAGGACATTTATTTAAGAATCATTAAAATCATTACTTAAATATGGTCTTTATTGGTCAAAGCTCTTGAATTTTATATGCTATATAAACTTACTTGTGCTCACTATGTTAAGGATTTAATGTCTGACTTTTTGTATGTTGATAAGTACTCACCTTAGAGACCTCTAGTACTGACAATGGTAGATTGGGACTAGAAAATGTATTCATAATTTCTTTTGGTAAGTCATGAGGTATATATATATATATAGGAAATTTTTAAATATATTAGTTTATGCTTTTTCTAAATGATTCGTTGTGATCTTTTGATATATTTTGATTTTTTTCCACCATGATAAGATGTATTGCTAAAATGTTGAATATGCGTGTTGATGAGTGGCGAGGTACCCCTACACTCAACCATACGAAACGAGCGTACACGCGCGATCCGGTCGAACTCCGCAGACTAAATGCCTTAACGCCACAAGAAACACTTGGGGTTAATCGTTCGTTGTCTTCCCAGGCTTGCTTGTA
>MNCI01007326.1:44882-66421 GCA_015680685.1 Gnetum montanum
CTTCTCTCCCAAGTAACTTGCCCAACAAGTTAGGAGATTACTTGCCCAACAAGTTAGGTAAGTTACAAAAATTTTGGGTGGTTGTAACCACTGATAAGCTACAACTGATAAGTGTAGGATATTAGACAAATATTCAACAAGTTCTTCTTTTCTATTTTTTCTTATAATACTTTTTCCTTAAGAATTCATAGGGGTATACAATATTTGCATCCAATGTTTACCTCTAGTTAAGTCACAAAGTTGTAGAAATGTTTCATTTTTACTAGAAGAGACCTCCATGTCTAGTGAAGAAACTAGAACTTTACAAATGGATGTAGCAGAATAAAAATGGATTGGGGGAACAATCGATGAGTTTATTTTTTTAAAACATGAAAATATGCCTTATCAAAAGTGAGAACCTTAAAAATATTTGTGGAGGAGATGCTTTGTTATTTGGCCAGTTGCCGATTTTCCTCAATGAGATTCTGCAACACGTAGCCACGCCTTCGCTAAACTTGTCATGCAAGTTGCACCTCCCAAAAATACTGTAGCAGTTGAAACTACTTCTTTGCACGGTTCGCTGGTAGCTACCACATCTTCCTGTAAATCCTCAGTGATGGTTCACGGTTAAGTTCTTTTAGATTTGTCGGTAACGGTGGTATCGCTAGGGCTTGATGTAGGCCATGAATTATCGCTAGTTTTTGGGTTGATGTTGCTATTGAGCACATTGCTGGGCTGTAGCAAAGTGGTAGGACTTGTGTTGGCCATCTATAATAGCTTCTCGAATATCTAGGAAACCTTCAGCAACTGGGATACCTACTTATATGCTGTTGCTGGAATTTACAGCAACTTCCTTCAACTGTCGTGAATACATGTACGATGGTTGAATCTATCCACATGCAGTCAGTCTTCAAACTTTCAGAGCTCAGTGTAGTTGGTTTTGACCACCTCAGAACTGTTGCTGGGATTGAAGGATGTCTCAAGTATTTGGAAATAGCGATGATCCAAGGCTGCGACCAGCTTATGTTTCCAGATAGCATTGTGGCTGTTTAGCCGCTTAGGCTTAATGGAATATGTTTGTCGCTCAACCAAGAATTTCTTAGAAGATATAACTATGATGATTTTGTGGTAACTTTGTTTTAGATCAGTTTGTATTCATTTACGTAATATGGTTGCCTATGGACGATTTGTTCTCTCATCTTATGCCTCATGTTATCTTTGAATGCGAAAATTAACAGGTTTGATGGAAAAGCTCCCATCCCAAATTAATTTAAATACAAAGTGAGCCCCTATTTTCTGCCAAAGAATTACCACTAACATTAACGTACATTCATTATGCAAGGAATTGGGAGATGTGTAGGAATGTTTCCAGTAAGCTCATTTGAACTCAAATCAAGAAACACCATACTCTTACACTTGCTCAACTCCTCAGTAATTGAACCAGAAATGAAGCTTTGCATAATACTAACCATTTGAGGAATTAATATTATGGAGAATAGATGCAGCCCATCTCATCCAATATTTTTTAGTGAGTGATAGGAATCAATACCTTTTCAACCTATATCTTGCCATTTCAATAGTTCTATTGAAGTATTTTGAAGGTTTCAATCATCTCATATCTCTGTTCCATGAAATGGCCAAAACGTGCCAACAAAAACAATAGACATCTTTCATCAGATAAAGATGTCTTTTCCTAGACAAAGATGTCTTCACAGAATGAAGGCCAAATTTAGAAAGACATCTTTCATTAGACATAGATGTTTTCCAAGAATGGGATATTTTAGAAAGATGTCTTTCCTAGACAAAGACATCTTCCCAGAATAGAAGGAAAATTCAAAAAGACATCTCAAGCATAAAGAAGACATCTTCCATGATTGTTAGTAATCATTGCCTAGTTGTTGTATGAGTTCCAAGATGGATTTGGAAACATGAAAACTATGAGAAGACATCATATGCATTGGAAAATGTGAAAGCTAATGTGTAATCATTATACAATCATTTTTTGAATCACTATAATCTTTGTTTCTTTTCATTGTATCATCATTTGTTCATTATAAATTTTATTTTATCTCAATGTACAAGGATCAAAAAACTAAGTTGTATCTATCCCTTGTAATTGTTCTCTCCTATTGCCTTGCAGGGTTGATGTGCTTCTTGTGAAACGACATCTTTCTTGAGCTTGTTGAGATCTTGAGGGATTGAGTTGTTAGTGTTATGGTACAACAATCCAGTGTAGAGCTCAAGATTGTAAAGGTTGTAGAAGTCTTAAAACCACATTTTAAAGCCTAACGAGACCTTGTGGGGTTGAGTGAATGGTGCTGTTGTACAAGACTCTAGAGTAGGGATTGAAGACTGTATAGGGTCTTGACCCTTCAACCACATTTTGAGAGAAATAAAGTTAGAAGGTGTGCTAGTGATATACCCTTCGAGTGTGGACTATCCAAGTTGAGGAACCATGTTAAATCCTGTGTGTGCTTTGTCTCAAAAATTTTTGATTTGGGAAACTTTTTCATCCCTCCCTCCCTTCTAAGTTCAACAATCCTCAAGAAGCACTTTGTTAATTTGCAACATATGTTCATAGTGTGTGTTGTAGCACAATAGCTAAATTTTTGTAGGAAGTCTTAGATGGTACACCACATAAAGGGTGGTTCCATGAGGAAATGTTGTTGCTCAAAACATTGAATATTGAGATGGATATTCTACATTATGATATAAGACAACTTCATAATAGTATCAGAATTATGACAGTTTTGCATATCTTAGGTAACCCAATAGGAAAGGAATAATTCTACCAAGATAGAATTAGAGAATGCATTAACAAAAAAGAAACTTATTTATTTGCTCCTATATCCTATTACTTACTATGTCAAATTAGCTGAGCAAGATTGGGCTCCCATTGTTTTAAAATTGGAACAAGTAGATAGGTCTAGATTCCAAAAAAGAGAGAACATGTCATTTATGCAATCAAAGAGCAATTAAAGGTGAACATCCAATATTCTTGGAATGTCTTGTTATAGTGCAAATTTTCCAAAAATGGAAAATGATATTTAATAGTTTAATTGAGCTTTTTAAAATAAAACCAAGGAAACTTAGTAACTTTATTGATGAAGTGTTTGCTATGCATAGTTTGTATATTTCTTTTTTCAAATAGATCCTAGGAGTTTCTAGATGTAATAAAAAGCATTTTAGTTTAATTTTAAATAAAGCGTTAAGCAAATTTTTGAATCAATATTTTGACAAATCTCTGAATCAACCTTTTAGCCCCTTGGCTCATGCCCCTTTAGGATTTTTGAATTAGAGAAAGCATTTGTTATTTAATTTTAATTATATTTCAAGAAGCATTTGACTGATATTTTTTGAAAGAAAAACTTCTTGTGCCATTGTAAGGACTAATAATATTGATTTCTTGTGATTCTCTGTCTAGTAGATAATCATTTTGCTATCTATTAACAAATGTGTTGTTCATGAACCTTAAACTGAAAATGTAATGAAAACACCTCATTTTCATGCTCTAGTCCAAATTCTTTCTATTCTTTTACTAATACATTCCATCCTTTTATAGAAAAAATTTGAGGTACAATTAAGTATCTCTTAAATGAATATGCATTGGAGTTTTTATGCATGAAGACATAAAAAGTATAGATTCATTAGGCCCTTAATGAGCTAGAATATCTATAAAAAAATCAAATTAAATATAGGAAGGAAGTACCATCATCCAATAATGGAAGTTTAGGTATAGAAGAAGTGGCTTCTAGCCATTGACATTGATTGGAGTTATGATTAGTTGTTTTATCATGGATGAATTTGGCTAAGGAATTGTTGCTTTAAAAGAATTCTTTGAAATGAAATACCTAACACATATTTTTCCTAGTAACACATTATGAAATTTCTCTCAAAATAATGAAGCATAATAACACCGACCAATTCAAATAATGTTTTGAAACCTTCTCTTGTAGACTTAAGATTGGGTTATGGAGATCTTAAAACTAACCTAGAATATGATGATATTTATTTATTTCCATTACTATTTCTTATTTTTAATTTCTAATTAGCTATATTCATACAATTCTTTTAAAAAAAATGAAAATGAAGAGGAAATGCAAAGAATATTCCAAGACCCTTAACAGTATTCCTAGACATTAATTGTAAATCCTAATCCACATCATTTTTCTAAAAAACCTTCCTTGGGGATTTGATTCTATCTCATACTTGTGAAAACAAGCATTAGAAGTATGACACCAAAGGGGAATGGAAACCTACATCAAATAATAACATAGATGAAAAAAAAAATTATTGCCCAAGAAAATTTCAAAGGTGGTCTTCAAGATCTTTCATACATTTAAATGACAACTTCATACATTGAATGTCTTCATTTTGCTATTATGCCTTCAACATTAACTTATTCAAAGGAAAAACAAAGGGTTCAGCCCACTAGTGTTTTGATTGAGAGTTTGGAGAAAGCTTATAGTTGTTAGGTCCAAACCTTATCACCACCAAATACTGTGAATGAATCACACACTTGTATGGCTAAAAAGTAAAGTCAACTTGGGGATTGAACTAATGAAATCAAAATTTAATGCTTTAACACGCATTGATGCTCAATATTCCTTACCTAGCATATAGAGCCATGGGAATATCAAAATTTCAATATATATTTTTCAACAAAATAGAATATAATTAATAAAATGTATTTCTCATTACATTTGTCTCATTGTCCTTATGTAAACTCTTTGGTAGGATTTTTGGAATGATACTAGGTCAAGGCCTTTTCTAGTAAAGCTAAGTACAAAAAATTTCACATATGATATAGATATTTGAAAACCTTACATTCAATATTCAAACAAAGATGTTGAATAACAAATCTAGGTCATGCATAGCCACAACTCCAAAGAACTCAGGAACATTGAATACATAGCTCAAAAATATATGCACATGATTTCATCATGATGTTCAAAAAAAACAAGCATGAGATGATAGCTCAATGGTAAAGCAGTAATGCCCATAAGTGTGCATTCCTTCATATAGCACCCAAACAAATGTACCTACATCCAATCCAAGATTTGATGTAATGATAAGTAAATCATGTTTTTTCTTTTTTTCTCTAAGAGTCTGTAGGTAAGAGGCAACAATGGCACTAGATGTAGTGTTTCTCCATATGTTGCATAGTTTCAAAATTTTAATTATTTAACATGATGTACTATGTAGTCCAAAACACATCTATAATCTTCCCTTACCTATCATGGGTCTTAGATAAATGCCCATTTATTTTAAGTACATGTGTTCCACACACCCAACATATCAAGAGATATAGGTGACAACATAGGGATTTGAACATAGGTCTATTTGGAGGGAGTCCATTGTCTTAACAACAAACCTATAGGCCAAAGCCCTAGGCCCTACTAACATATAATGCAATGTAATTTTGATGCTCTTCAAATTTAGAAAACAAGAAGACAAGGGAAAATGATGTTCAGGAAATGACATTTCAAAAACCTTCCATTCAATACATAGTATAAGGAAATTACCCTTAGCTCATAATAATGGCTATCAATTTGAATAATGAGGAAAGTATATTACCTGTAACATTTAAATAAAACTACTGAGTTGGAGGAAGCTTTCGGATTTTTATTCTACAATGATACCTTTTTGTCTAGTGAATGGACCAAATGAAATTTTAGAAACAAACATTGAGCCCTTATGTTTAAAGTGCACGAATGAGTGGAATATGGTTTTAAATGTTGACATGGATCAAATGTTGAAATAACAGGATTTTATTAAATAATTAATTAAAATTTACCTTAATTACTAGAGTAAAATACATTAGAGATATATATCCAAAGAAAATAGGTTTTTAAAATCATAATGATGTAGTATAACAAATATGTTAGAACATTAAAAATGTAGGGATGGAAATTAAATGTAGAGATGGACATTGCTACTAACATTATTTGTCAATAATCATTCATAGATCCATCCATTTCCTTTGACCATCCTATGCTAAAATAGTTACTATTCTTTTATGGATGCACAGGTCTCTTTCATGGCTATCATTAGTCTTTTGTATTTTTGCTGGATTAGAATCATGATCTTTAATAATGTGTAACCTACTTGCAGGAATTATATGTTACACTCATTATGACATCCCATCCTTGAATGTCATGGAAAATGTCAAATATATGTTATATTAGACATTATGCATAAGAAGACTATACACCAAACATCTAATATATGTAACATTCAACATTATGTGTATAGAAAATAATAGAGAAAGTGCAAAAAGAGAAACAAAAGAATGCTTTCTTGATATAGAATGGAGTATCTAGATCATGCTCTAAGAGTATTGCTTGGGGTTTTCTTCCTTTAGCTTCTATCCCCTAAGAAGAAATCCAACATTGCCACCATGTTTAGGCCTCTAACTAGCCAAAAGGGATGGCCAGCCCAATTCCTGTGTTGCTTCATCTTGCTCCTATTACTTACTTGTACTAGCTCCACCACTCCCATGCTAGCACAACCTCTAAGCTTGGGTATTAATGCCTTAGGTCAAATATCCAAAGGTTACCTCAAGAGACACATCCATTATTACAATGCACCCTTTCAGGTCTCAATTACAACTACCCTTTCAGCTCTTGTTATGGTAATGATAACATTTCTTATGAAGAGACACCATCTTCATTATGTAGTAGCATCATTTGGGGATGAGAACATGATAATCTACACCCCTTATATTTTGTTCATCCTCGAACAAGTTCACATTCACTATCTTTTTTCCAACTCCAATGTTTCTGTTAAGATTCTATGCTCCAATAATTTGATTTCTCCTTTAAAGTTGTTTCTTGCTTATTTTGCAAACAAAACAGAAGTGAGAAAAATTTATGGAAATTTAAATATTACTTTCTTAATACTTCATTTTCTAAGATAATGACAAGAGGTGAATTAAAGATCTACCAACTACCAAACATTAGTCTAAACTAGGGTCACACAAAGTGCAACTTGTATCTTGTTACTCAATGAAGACAAGGTAAATCCTATGTTACCAAATTTCATGAACTTATATATTTTACTTTTCTAATTAAATAATGAAGAAAATAATAAGATTATAAATAAAAGTAAGGGTGAGATACTTCTTGTTCTTGATCAACATTATGAACTAATGGGAGTAATTGTAAGTTTACCATAAGTGGTATATGATCAGATGATCTTATACGAGATGGCAAGGCTTGATCTTGACTCTTTTGAACTTCTTCTTTAGAAATTAACTCTAGTGACTTGGTAACTTGGAAGAAATGGACATCATACCAAATATAATCTAAAGACTTAATGAAGAATGTTGTTGATGTGGATTGTTGAACTTAGAAGGGGGGAGAGTGGAATGAATAAGTTTCCCAAATTAAAACCTTTTATGAAATGTACACATACTAAATTTGACATGCTTCCCCAACTTGGGTAGTCCACACTCAAAGGGTAGATTGCAAGCACACCTTTGGACTTTGTTTCTTTCAAATTTGGTTTGAAGGATCCCCACCCTGTAAAGTCTTCAAGCCCTACTCTAGAGGGTTATGCTACAACACCAACCACTTAATCTTACAAGGTCCTGTCAAGCTAGGAATGTGGTTTCTATGTTTCCACAACCTTTACAATCTTGAGCTCCTATTTGGAGTGTTGTGCTGTAACACCAAACACTCAATCCCATAGGATCTCAACAAGCCTAAGCAAGATGCCTTTCCACAATAATCACATCAACCTCCTAGGGCAACAAGGAAAAATAATTACAAGGGATAAATGCAATTCAGTTTGCTGATCCTTGCACATTGAGGTACAACACACTTTACAATGAACAAAAGATAGAACAATGAGTAGCAACAAAGTTTACAATGACCAATAAATGATTATACAATGATTTTACATAAGCTTGTCCTTTTTCCAATGCATATGATGTCTTCTTATAGCTAGCATATTTCTAAATCCATCTTGGAACTCATGCAATGACTAGGAAATGGTCACTAATGATCATGGAAGAAATATTGTTCATGCTTGAGACATCTTTCTGAATTTTCCTTCTATTCTATGAAGACATATTTCTAAAATTTCCATTTGAGATAGATATCTCTATCTGAAGGAAGATGTCTTTTTGAATTTGGCATGCATTCTATGAAGATGTATTTCTTTGCTAAAGAAATCTTTGCTTGAGGAAAGACCTCTTCTATTTCTTGAAGATGTCTTTCTCTAATCATTCTCCAATTTTTCCAAGACATCTATTGTTTCTCAAAGATGTCTTTCTCCAACCTTCCTTTGCATGATGAATTCAACATTTCTTATCCACAACCTTGATCTTCCACATGCTTTAATGATGACAACTTGGTCC
This sequence comes from Gnetum montanum, assembly GCA_015680685.1. Classification (NCBI taxonomy): domain Eukaryota; kingdom Viridiplantae; phylum Streptophyta; class Gnetopsida; order Gnetales; family Gnetaceae; genus Gnetum; species Gnetum montanum. Next base: position 53,224 of record MNCI01007326.1, read on the forward strand.
TCATCCATGTTCTTTGGCATGCTTGCATGTTCATTTGAGACCCTATGGATGACCTTCTCCTTTGAGCTCTAAACTAGTTCATTTCTTTTATCTCTATAGGCTTTGGCTCATCTTGGTTTTCCATGTACGTTGTCCTACAAACACAATTATCACACAACCATGAAAAGAATCTTTGACTCCATTTTACTTAACATTTTGACATACCAAAAGGTCCACAATATCCCCATTTTTGGTGATGTTTAAAACTTAAGAAAATGGATTAGTGATCATACAAATATAGCCATACTACTCTCCCCCTTTTTGAGCAGTAGCAAAAAGGAGAAAGGATACAAACTTGATTCAAATGAAATATCATAAAATAACAATAATTTCTAGATAATATCTAGAACCAAACATCATGAAATAATCCCAAAAATAGTGATGTAAGAAAATCAATTTAATAAGTACACAATTTTCAACACTATGTTCCATGAAGAGGTGCCCCTAATTTGTTAAGAACTGATCCAAGCCTTCCAAGTGATATTCCAACTTAAAGCTTTAAGTGAAATATAAACTTTGAAGATTAAGTAACTTGTCTCTGAATCAATAAGTCATTAGTAGTACATGGTGTTTTTAATTTTTAATTATTCTCCATCTTTGTAAAACATTAGCAAAAGGACATACCTTTATGATAAGGAGAATATAGCAATATAACTTTAAAATTTGAAACTAGCCATGCCAAATACTAGATTCTTCATTGCAAGAAAAATTATTCAATGGATGAGTCATTCATAATTGTAGATACTTTGCCAACAATAAAATCAACTAATTTCTTTACAAATATGGGTACTTCTCACTTTAGCTTATGAGTGAATATTGAATAGGTGAGAGGAAGATACATTAAGATTTGCTCGTATCAGTTCAAAACAAGGAACTACAACTAGAGAAGAATCAAGAACACATAATTTGATGTTAAAGATCAAGTATAGATCAAGTAGCCTATCTAATTGAAGTAAATATCTCATTAGAACTTGTATCTTTATATTCAACTAGAAATTTGGAAAGCACCAACACAAAGGATATGGAAGTCATTAAAAAACATGCATATTTTGGTTTTTGTACAAGAAAATGCCACAAACACAACCATTTTTTTCAAAAACGAAATGATAATCATATAAAGGATATCACAAATTTAAGACTTAGCCATCCACTTAAAAAAATACCTCTTGATGTCATTATCTTGCTCATTTTGGGATATTTTTCTATTTTAGTGTCTCTTGATTTAAGTCTCCAAAGACTCCCCCTACATTAGTGATCTTCAAGATGGTGATGGATAATGAGGAAAAGGCTCTCCCTACACATGTGTTGCTTATCTTGGCTTTTACAAATGTTTTAATCACAAATTCACTACAATTGTAGGTCAACATTAATCTCAAATGTGGAGACTAATATCTCCAATCAGTAATATTGATAGGATTTTTCACAAACTTATCTTATCTCATAAATAGAAAAAATATCCCAAAGGCCATGAGCTTAGAAGTAGATCATCATAATAAGTTCAGATTAAACATGAAAAAAAACCAATAAGATAATGATCCAAAGGAAATCAAAATTAGTGCTACACACATATTTTCATAGAGCCAATTATATCAAGAAAAAAAAAGAATGTCAGGAATGCTCTAAACAATTGTTTTGACACTTTTTAAAACACAACCAATTTTGAACTTTTCAAATCATGTTCTTATTTACCTAGAAAGTGAAGAGATGAAAACTTACCTTGACTTACCTTGCTTGTAGGAGAGAAGAGAAGATTAATGGAGTTTGAGATGAGGGTACCTATCATGAAGTACCTCCTCATCCTTTGGTTCTTTCTCATTAGATCACATATGTGATTTTTCTATTTTTTCATGCTCTTTATGATAGAATCTTTGATAATATATTTCATCATTTTAAATTCTCCACCTCTCTTCATTCTCCCAAATTGGTACCTACACAATTTTCTTACCAAAGCCTTTTTGACAAGACCAAGAATTAATCTTTTTTTGATCATCATGAGTAACTTTAAAAGTTTTCTTACAACCAAAATTTTTACAAACAAATAAAGTATTTTCCTCATGATAAAAATTATCAAACCTAACTATGCTTGAGCTTGAGCTTGAATTTTCATGTGTTGCTTCCTTTGAATTCTTTGGATATTTTTTAGGAGTCTCCTCTTCTTAAACCTTGCTGTAGTTCCTATTAAAAGAGGTTAGTGGTTGAATCTCACCTTTTATGCTAAGATCTCTTCTTTCACTTTAGCATGAATAGCATCTAACTTAGAAAGTACTAATTTCTTTTCCTTCCTAATAAAATGATGTAAAAGAAAAAATTCTTCTTTACATGCACTATACCACTTGTCACACTTACCATCTTGTTCAATCATATGTGAGGAATTTTCATTGGTAAGTGTTAGATGTGAATCTTTGGAAGAATTACATGCTTCTTCTTCACTTTTCTCACCATCATCCCAACTTGTATAAAAGTTGGTCTTTTTTGATTTCTCATCATTGGATCTATTCTTTGGCTGAACCTTGCTATCACTTGGATCTCTAGAACATTCGAAGGCCATATGGCCTCTTCCTCCAAAAACCTAACAATCTATAGAAGAGAAATCTAAGTTAGAAGAATTTAAAAAGTTTTAACCTCTAAAAAGATTGGGTCTTTGCTGAGATTCTCCCTTATTTCTTCTCATAAGTAATAATTGTAGTTTTCTTGAGAGACGGGCAATCTCATCTTTGTTGCCCTCATCATGCTCATTTAACTTCTTCTCCTTGGAGGTAGTCTTTACAGCAACAGGTCTTTCTTGGATTGCTCCTTCACTTTGAGATTCATTTCATAAACAATGGGAGTACTTTGAAGCTCTTCAAATTTCAATGTTGAGAAATTTTTGGTTTTCTCCATAGTCATGAACTTTGGTCGGAACTCTAGTTGCAGAGTTCTGATCATTTTGATGATGACATCACTTTCAAGTAGATCTATTTTTGTTCCTCTAATAACTATAATAATATCATTACCTCTAGAGAAATAATCCTTTATTTTCTCACCTTTTTTCATTTTGAGTTTATCATACTCGCTTTGTAAAAATAATAATTTTAATTACTTAATAATAGATGTTTCCTCATATGTAACTTCAAAAGCTTACCAAATTTGTTTGGCCATTTTACATCTTGCTATCCTACTAAATTTAGATTTATTCAATGCACATGAACTTATCCATTTTCTCTTGTGTCCATTTGTTGCAAGGCTTGATGATGTCAGTGTAGCTATAAATAGGAAAAGCATAGCCTTCAAGGATTGAATTCCATACTTCAAATTCAATGGATTTGAAAAATCTTTGCATTTTGGCTTTCTAGTAGGTGAAGTTGAATCCATCAAACATGGGTAGCTTTGTGTAAGATGGCCCATCCATTATTCACTCTTGAAGTTGATGATGATAGAGAAGAGTACTAGGCTCTAATACCACTTGTGGATTGTTGAACTTAGAAGTGGGGAGGGATAAATAAGTTCCCCAAATTAAAAAATTTTTAGACAAAGCACACACACCAAATTTAACATGGTTCCCCAACATCGATCACAAGCACACCTCCAAACTTTGTTGCTCTCAAATGTGGTAGATCATCAAGCCTTGCAACAAATGGACATAAGAGGAAATGAACAAGCTCAAGTAAGATGCCTTCCTGCAAGAAGCACATCAACCCTGTAGGGCAACAAGGAAAAATAATTACAAAGGATAAATACAACTCAATTTACTGATCCTTGCACTTTGATATACATCACACTTTACAATGCACACAAGATAGAACAATTAGGAGTAACAAAGTTTAAAATGATTGTACATAAGCTTTCCCTTTTCCCAATGCATATGATGTCTTCTTATAGCTGCCATGTTTCTAAATCTATCTTCGAACTCATGTAATGGCTAGGCAACAATCACTAATAGTCATGGAAGACATCTTCTTCGTGCTTGAGATGTCTTTTTGAATTTGCCTTCTATTCTATGAAGATGTATTTATCTAGGAAAGACATCTTCCTGGAATCTCTATAATAGGAAGATGTCTTTATCTAATGGGAGACATCTTTCTGAATCTAGCCTACATTCTGCAAAGATATCTTTCTCTAGTGAAGATTTCTTCACTTGAGGAAATATGTCTACTATTTCTCGAAGACATCTTTGTCTGATCATTCTCCAATTTTGTCAAGATGTCTACTTTTCTTAGAGATGTTTTTCTCCAACCTTTCTTTGCATGATGAATTCATTGTTACTTTTCCACAAACTTTATCTTATGCATGCTTTAATGATGAAAAATTTGCTTGTATATTATCTGGTCCTCATCCACATTCTTTGGAATTATTGCATGTCTGTTTGAGACCTTGTGGATGGCCTTATCCTTTGAGCTTCAAACTAGTTCATTTCTTGTCATCTTTATAGGCTTTAGCTCATCTTGGTTTTTCATGTATGTTGTCCTACAAACACAATAATCACACAACCATACAAACAACCTTTGACTCCATTTTACTTAACGTTTTGACACACCAAAAGGTCCATAGTTGATCCATCCTTATTAATCATAGTAGAGTAATTAGTGAACTGTGGTTCTTGATGGGCATTATCCACCAACTTCATCTATCCTTGAATTTTAGAATCTAATTTATCTCTTGAAGATTCAAAATAATTAGAATATGCTCTTTTCAATGGAATAGTATGTTGAATTAATGGAAACATATTCTTCAAATCAAGTTCATCTTCCAAAGATCCCTTTACACATTCATATTTTAGGAAATCATAAACATTACTTTCAACTTTTGCATTAATGTATCCATAAAGGAAAATTGTTACTAGATTAGTATGTCTTAAGAATAACTTATTCTTCAAAGTTTCTTTACACATCCATATTTTAGGAAATGATAAACATTACTTTCAACTTTTTCATTGATGTCTCCACAAAGGACAATTGTCACTAGATCAATATGTCTTAAGAAGAACTTATTCCTAAAAGTATCTTCTATTTTCTTAATCAAGTATGCTCCTTGACATACTCTAATATCTGAACATGTTGGTTTGAAAATAAAATGTGTGTTGACTATGCATACACATATTCTTGATGGATGGACTTTTAGAATTGCTGCCAAGGGTATGTGATTTTTTCAAAATCTTAACTATTCTTTTTTTCTTCATGATTTAAATTTTTGGAATTTCAAAAATCATATTTTCTAAACTCCATTGAAATCATTGTATCAATTAAAAGTTGTCTTCTTTATAAAAGATTGCACAACCATCCATGTTGTGATTTTTGAAATATGCTAATATGTATGGTTCAAAACAAAAACTTTCATAAGAACTTTTTTGCCTATAAATACCTCTATATCCCATCTTTTCCAAATTTGGTTGGAATTGGTATAGAAATTCCCATGGCAAGACTTCTTGTAGACATAGAAAATTAGCATCCAAATCTTGTAACTCTACTAAAATGCATTGGTATCAATATTCATGCTAATTCAAAGCCCAAGATGGACATAGTGGATGTTGTTTTTTGCTTGCTAAGGATCTTGCAAGCATGTTGTATGTTGCAACTTTTATTCTCATTCCTAGATTCTTTTCTAGATCATTTCTCTTCATGGGTATCATACACCTTGTGAAAATAAGATTATGAATCTCCATGTTGTTTAGTCATATGTGTTAATTGCAAGAAAAATTGATATACATCTTCTTGACCTTTTTTTCTCATCAACTAATTCTCCAACTAATCATCAACTAAACTAATATTGATACATAAATTGATTAATTGATTTACTAAATTATTTAATGTTAGAAATATATAATTACATCAGTTAATTTTAAGAATATATAATTACATCATCTAATTCTTAAGGGTCTTTTCTACACCTCTTAAAGACACTGACTCTAGTAGTGTAACTAATGAAATTTCATAGAGATCTTAAGGATATCTACGAAGATTATTTTTACAACAAGGCATGATTAGTTATCCTTATGTTGTTGAATTTTAAAGCATAGTTTCATGATATCATTGAATTATCATATACTTAAATGATAAATGTAACCTCAACATTGAGTCTAGAAGGGTGAAAAATATTGGAAATGACTATTCATATGTTGAAAATGGACATCATATACTTGAGTTATGCTAAGATTAAGTTTTTGAGGGTGTTAAGGCACCATATTGGGCAAGGGGTGAAAATTAATTTTGTAAAATATCTGACTTCACCATTGTGTTTAGAAGTGAAACACCACCAAATCTAGACTATGGCATCCGAATTACAAATTTTGGCCAGTTTTGCCATTTTGGTTAAGTGTTGAGACTATGCTCTCCCCTAGTCGAGAGGATAGTCAATAGAAGGCCAGTTTTTCAAATTTTTTCGAAGTGTTGAGACTATGCTCTTCCCTAATCGAGAGCATAGCCAGCCTCTCATGGAAAGCATAGTTGGTAAAATGCTAGTTTTGCAAATTTTTTCTAAGTGTTGAGACTATGGTCTCCCCTAGATGAGAGCGTAGTTAACCTCTCATCGAGAGCATAGTCGGTAGAAGGCTAGTTTTGCAAATTCTTTTAAGTGTTGAGACTACACTTTTTCCTAGTTGAGAGTGTAGTTAGCCTCTCATGGAGTGCGTAGTCTATAGGAAGGCTAATTTTGCAAACTTTTTCCAAGTGTCGAGACTATGCTCTCCCCTAGTCAAGAGCATAGTTAGCCTCTTGTGGAGAGCGTACTTGGTAGAAGGCTAGTTTTACAAATTTTTTCTAAGTGTCAAGACTACACTCTTCCCTAGATGGGAGCACAGTCAACCTCTCATGGAAAGCATAGTTGGTAGGAAGGAAAAATTTTGCAATTTTTTCTAAGTGTTGAGACTATGCTCTCCTTCAATTAAGAGCATAGTTAGCCTCTCATGGAGAGTGTAGTTGGTAGAAGGCTAGTTTTGCAAATTTTTTCTAATTGTCAAGACTACACTCTTCCCCAGATGGGAGTGTAGTTAGACTCTCGTAGAGAGTGTAGTTAGTAGGAAGCAAGTTTTCACAACTTTTGGAAAGTGTCGAGACTATGCTCTCCCCTAGCTAAGAGTGTAGTCAGCGTCCCATGGAGAGCGCAGTCTATAAAAATCTATTTTCTCATAGATTTTACCAACATTGAGACTATGATCTCCCCCAAACCAAAGCATAGTCAGCCTCCCATAGAGAGCATAGTTAGCTAGAATAGTCTCTAGCAGCCTCCATAGCACAACCATAACACTCAACTTAGCTCTAGAATATAGTCAACTCACCTTTGGCAAGTGTAGTTCGCAAAATGCTTCTTTTTTGTATCATATTTTCCCTAAAATTGTAACTATGCTTGACCCCATGCAAGAACATGGAGAGCATAGTCTTACAGAGTGTAGTCTTTCGCTTTCATTTTTTAGGTACCTTGTAGTCTTTTTGACACACACATGTAATTGGCGATGTAGTCACAATCTTACAACCTCGTAAGTCTAGTAGAGCACAGAAAATCACAACACCACTAGCTCCATCAATACACCATATGAATAGTGACTACGTTGAGGGTAGTCCTAACCATTCCCTTTGCCATGTGGTAGTCATCCCACATTTTCTGTTAATCTTAAACCTATAAATATCCATGCCCTGAAAGTTTCCAAGGTTGGCAAATCTAAGAGGCACTTGGAAGAAAACCAAAGGCATAGTGGCAAATGAGTGAAGAGGTGAAGCTGTAGACCATTATAGATCCTTGTAGCCTAGTAAAACATTATAGCCAATAGTACACCATAGTAGCCAACCTAGTAGACGTAGACACCTTGGAAGAATACCAGTCTTCGCAACTAGACATCCTAGGGATTGTGACTACGTTGTCCACTTGCACCTACTATACACTGCATACCTTTTAATCCCCATTTGGTGTTAACTATGATCACCCCCATTTTGGATGGTGTTCTCCTCCATTTTCTCTATTTCTTTGCATTTTTCATAGTTTATTTGCATTTCTTGCCATTTTTATTACATGGACATACTTAACTACACTTCAGCTGTGGTTCTCATCATTGACATTGTCTACCTCACTAAAACTCTTAACTAAACTTGTTCCCTTTGGAACCCATGACTACGCTCAATTCCACTGACACCGTAAACACTGCAAACATCACCTGCACCCTTAGCACCATCTTGCAGTAGCATCATAGCTAACCACACTACAACTCTATTGCATCTAGTAATTCCCTATTTGATTAGCAAGACCATTCAAGGCACCTTGTATCTACATCCAGTAAGCCCTCATGTAGACTGAAGGTTAGGCTATGCACCCTTGGACGTTGGTGTTCCAACTGCTCACATTTTCAATCGTTATAGTTTCTAGTGCTAGAAGGAGGGTCAAACCACTTTTTTAGACTCTGTTGTGGTTGTCTCGCATGCGCTCTACATTGTAGTTGGTAGCTATGGGCTAGCATAGATCATAACACCATTATGGACCTAATGTGCATGCAAAAGTATCTAGATTTTAGGCTAGCACAAGCATTGTCTATTAACGTATAGATGTAGATTGGACCCTGTAGTTAGTCCCCCTAGGACTCTGTGTAGCAACCCAAATCACACTTGTTTCCACTATTGCTAAGTTCCCATTCTCTTTAGTTGGAGCATAGTCATCTCTAGCATAGTTAGCAATGTTTACTCTTTGGTGTAAAGATCATATTCATTGTAGTTTGCTCTCTGGTGTAGAGAGCATAGTCAACATACTTTGCTCTTTAGCATAGAGAGTGTAGTTAGCGTAGTCTACTCTTTGGTGTAGAGAGCATAGTTAGCTCTCTTGTGGAGAGTGTAGTTAGCATAGTTAGTGGTGTTAGCTAGGATAGTTAGTTTCAATGTAGTCCATAGTATTTCACAACCAACAATCTTTGCATTTCCCTATTACAACTCGATCTGCATCCATGAACCTAGATCAACCCTCAATGCTAGTCTCAAATGCACTCAGCATCCTACCCACCCAACATGAGACCAGGATTGATGATCCTAGGATAATGGCAGGACACCGTTAATCCATTAGGTTACATGGTCAAGACCTAGAATACACCATGCTAAGAAATGAGCAATACAACTTCATATGCTCAAAGATCCAAGCAGGGTTATCCGTAGATCACCTTAATATGGTGGCAAAACAAAACTATGAGATGATCCATTGGGATGGGCATGAGTATATCCCCTCCTCATTTGATATCATCCCATTCACGGAGCCCTACCAATAGCTACTAGTCTAGCTCATTTGAGTAGGTTAGCATGATGTAGGAACGAACTACGAGGAAGTCCTATAGGAGGAAGAGGATGTGTTTGAAGCTTGCTTAGAGAATGAGGGCTCTATCCACATTGTTTTCCAATGCATGATCCTTGGTTTGGCCCCTCTATGATCTTGGTCAGTCATTCTCCTTGGGATGGTCATAGCACTAGCATCACCTTCTCACTCTACTAGGCCTAGGTCAACACCAATAATAGTAATGAATTAGAACCAACACACATTATGATGCGTTGGATTCCCTCAACTTGCCATTCATGGCATCATCAAAACCTATTTAGCCATCTCTACCTGTAGCAACCCTGTTAGCTCGACCATTCATCCATGTAGGGGCCATCTCTAAGCCCCAAGTGACTGAAGCACCCTAAATCTTGCCTATTTTATTAGTGCCCCCCATGCCAGTCTAGCCCACGCATGCATTTCTTAGCCCAATCATTGTCCCTATAGCATGTCCAACATATCAAGTACATTGCATGGTTCTAAAACCCACAACTAGACCATGGACCACACAGCTGGTCCAATAGTAGATAACAAAGTTAGCACAGCTAGTTAGAGCATCTTAGAACTTAGACCAGGTGTTCTAGATGATCCAAAGCTTGATAGAAGAGGTGAAGCGACTCAAAGCCGCCTCCTTTGAAACTATCAAAGTGGTGGACTACTACAATGATGAACCTATAATTCCTATGGTCCCACCTCTAACTCTTCCAACTAGGGTCTTGTTGCCTCAATTCACTAAATACAATGGTGAGAGATACCCCAATGTGCATTTGGTCATGTTTAGGTCAAAGTGCATGCTATTGCAAGCATGGCCGCATGCCATCACATGCGTGTTCACCATATCACTGATTGGCAAAGAATTAGATTGGTACCATGCACTACCCAAAAGCTCTATCTCCTCTTTGGAGGACCTCTTGAGCCAATTTTTAATGTGCTTAAAATACAAGTTAAAGCTAGAGATGACCTTAGACTAACTAATGCAAGTCATGCAGGGCCACCTAGAGCCCATGAAGAAGTTCATTCAATGCTGAAGTGCCTTGCTAAATGAAATACAAGAGATGATAGCTGAAGTGAATCTTCTGGCCATTTTCAAGGGTGTAGTCAATGACTTTATAAAGTCAAAATTATATTACCTAGACTTGCAATCCCTAAGTTAAGCCTTCGCTCAAACCAAGAGCATAGAAGATGTAGCAGAAGCTAGCAAGGACTTGGCCTACATGGCCTATAAGAACTAGCATGTAAGGAGAGACAAAAAAAGGGGAAAGCCTAATGCAAGAATGGAAAATATAGCCAAAGAAGCCTAAGCAGCCAACCAGGGGTAGACTGCTAGGTAGCCTAAAGCCCTGGCTAACAACAAAGTTACTAACTCTAGTGCTAGGGTAACCAACTAGTAGACATCCTTGGTGGCTACAACACAAGTTGTTCAAAGGCCAAACTTTGAGTGCAAGGATCACTCTAAGTATATCCCATTTCCACTAAAGCCTTTAGAGCTACTAGAAAAATTGCTAAAAGTTGCACATATCCAATCCAAACAAATGTTTGAGTGTTGGCACATTTGGCCATTTCATGGAATAGTGAGACTCTTGATTTGAAAACTAAAACTCATGGGTTCGATTTTGTTTCACCCACATCCATACCTACCCACAAACACAGAGCCTGAGTCTGACCCTGAGCCTTCACCTGCCTTTGCTTTTTTGCAAAGGAATGACTAGAAATTGCTCCTTTTCATGGGTAGCAATTTGATGGCGGTATCAACATTATCGGCATCATCTATTTTGCATGCTGCAGTTGTTGAATTATTTTGGGGGCACAATCAGATTCTAAACTAGGGTTATTATCTGAGAACAAGATGCAGCAGTTCTACTGCATTAATAGGAAGAAGAAAAATAATTTGTTACAGGTGTAGGCGTGTTCCTGAGCAGAGGTTACTGTGTTGCTGCACCAGCAATTCCCATGAAGAATTAAGCTCCGACCATGGAAAGGGGCAGCACCATTGTTCCGAATAGCATAGCTACATTGAGTTCATCACGTTCAGATTGTGCGGATAGCCCAAATCGAAAAAGATGGTATTGTTTCTTGAAAAACCTGAACTGCAGCAGAATTCAAGTAAAGACGAAGCCCTAGTTTTGGATTTGGATTCTCAGCAGTGATGGTATCTTAGGTGCCTCAGATGCCCCCGAACGACAAGGAAAGTGCCAGATGCCCTGTTGCGACGCCTCCCGGTAGTGATTTCTTTGAAGATCACACGCACACGCTGGTTCTGAGCTCTTTCAGAGCTTTTGCAGATGCATATGCACAACTTTGAAGATTCAAATTTCTACGTTGTAAATAATGAGAACTGAATCCGCATAGCAAAGTATTTATGTACAAGTTAAAATCCTTACTGTGACACAGTAATTACACGCGCTTCAACAAGCAAAAAGGAGAATGAACGCTAACAACAATGGGCCATTACATAAATCCCCAGCACAATAACAAAAACCAGAGCTTACTCTCTCTATTAACCCTAATTGTGGTTTCAAGCTTCACCAGTGCGGTGCATAGCACCTCTTTTTCTTCAGATTTCCTTCCGCGGTAAGTGCCTCTCTTCTCCATTTCCGCTCCAGCGATGAAATCGCATCGCGAAGGGTTCGATTCGGCACAAGATCGTCCGCCAAAACATTCTTCTCTCAGCAAACGCACGCATGCTTGGACGAAACCAATCCTCGTATGCATCTGTCGTAGAAACTATAGAAGCAACATTTCCCGGTCATAACGACATCCCTCATCACATGGCCGCACAGATGGCACAGAAATTTGCGGCTGCCAGATGCCCTGCTAAGACCTTTTGCAGATGCGCGCCACGAGGAACTCGAATTTGTGTTGAGGAAATCGATGCCATTTTTTAGTCGCTTGAAAAAGGTTTTGAGTTCGGCATTTTTTGAGGTTGAGAACCCTAGTTCCGGCGTTGTGCAATCCCTTACATTCAACGATGTAGAAGGAAGCGAAATCGGGCATGGTGTGGACGAGACAAGTTCAAGTGGAGCGGAGCATAAGCTGCGGAGATGGGCTGCGCACAGGAAAAGCTATCGGGCTACACACAGGAAAAGCTATCAGGCAGTTAGTTTAACTGCATACTGATAACTTTGGAAAATTATATTTTCTTTGTAAAAGTATATTTTCTTTCATTGGCCATTCCCTAAATCAATTCGTTTGAATATAATTTGGTATTTTGGTATTCAAATATTGGATACCTCTATATTAAAATATATTCAAAGAAAAAAATTCATGGGATATTTACCCAATGTCATACATGGACTGGACACATGTCAGATGCAGCATTTTTATCTCTTTTGTGGTTGAAACCACCCAAAATTGTTGTAACTTACCTAACTTGTTGGGCTAGTAACCTCCTAACTTGTTGGACAAGTAATCTCCTAATTGGTTGGCCAGGTTACTTGGGAGAGAAGTTAGGTGAGATATTTTTGAATATGTAACTTCCCTACCTACCTTTGAACCCTATAAAAAGGCTTCAGGGGTCAAGTAGGAGGGATACCATCACAATTGGGTCTCATACATCACACTTGGGATCTTGGAAGATTTGTAAAGAAGATTGCTTGTAAGATGGCTTGCTAGAGTAAAGATTTCAGCTTCTTTGTCATGGTCCTGTGAGTTATGTATTTTATTTTTCGTTTTGTTTAAATTGTTTAGCTAGTGGTTTAGGTAGTATCATCCTTGGCAAGTAATTTTTGGATTTTTAAATTGCTCTTACTGTTTTTGTTGCCCAATAGAAATTTCTATTAAAATTTTGCCATAGAAGCGCTTGTGTTTAAAAGCCTTAAGAGCATTTTAGTAGTAAATTTTGTTATTGTGCAATGTGTGGGAACTGCTATTGGGATTGTTGTAAGAGAGCCTCTATTTGTAGTCA